>JAMKCH010005600.1:0-40560 GCA_023653785.1 Ophioderma brevispina
GATGGCAATGCAGAAGAAGGGAAACCTGACGAGGACAGGGCTCATGCGATAAGAGGAGACGACCTAGTAATGGTCGAGTGGCTCGATTGACGAGCTGCCTTGCAGTAAAAGAAGGGGAGCAGGAGAAGATCAGGAGAGGTTGGCGACGTGGAGATGAAAGGGAGGGGACAAGTGAGAGAAAACACAAACGAGATTGACGAGCCTAGCCAAGTTAAGAGACGTTAGTAATGAAGCGGATGTTGAGGGACGTGCCTAAACGCAATAAGGGAAGTTAGAAAGAGGGTACGCTTCGATCCGGACGCACACATAAAGTATAACGGGGAGAAGTGCGGAGGCCGATGAAGCAAAGGGAGAAGTGGCCGTACCGAATCAGAGAACGGGAGAGATGCTGAGGCGAACGGAACGGGAGATTCAGCTGATGTAGTAGTGACGGCACGAAAACCAAGGAGGAAGCCTAAAGCGCAAGCGGCGAAAGCCCCATAGGTCCGCTGATTGTGGAATATGTCAAGATACATTTGGTATTGTATGAGTAGGGGAGGAGAGAGTCTTGTATATAAGTTATTCTACAACAAATTATCACATAATCGACTAATCAAAGCATGAAATTTGTAGTGAGCACCTTTGATGGGTAGCAGACAATAAGGGAAAATGAAGGGAGAAATAATTGTTGCGCCTATTAGGACAGCGTAGGAATTGCGCAGGAGATGAAATCCAACACAGGTGTTCTGGTGCAGGCAGGTTCGGCAGTGAAAAGAAGGTTGCAACTTCAATCACGACCGTTGATGAATGGCCAGACGGGCCGGCCGACTTGAGACGAATGGCATACGTGCCGCACGACTTTGAATGGCAGACGCGCCAGGGGACGGACTTTGATGAAGGCAGACATGCCAGGCGACTTTGGATGATGGCCAGACGGGCCAAGGACTTTGGATGAATTGCCAGACGGGCCGGATGACTTTGGATGAATGGCAAAACGGGCCGGACGACTGTGGATGAATGGCAGACGCGCCGGACGAATTGAGACGAATGGTGATGGGCCGGATGACTGAGACTAATGGCAAGACGCGCAGGACGACTTTGGATGGCCAGACGGGCAGATCGACTTCATATGAACGATTCACCGGGCCGAAAGCATATATGGCCGAGTCGATAGGAGGCCAGAGTGCTAGATGACTGCACCTTGGAGATGGATGCTTGCGGGCTTCAGAGTAACCGAGAAAGCTTGAGGCCAGGTTATTGTGAGATATCAAGATTAGTGAATACCAATATGAACAAACACCGAACCAGTCTGGTTGGGTTGTGGTACTGTCCTGTAGGGGAATGATCACTAACATCGTTTGTCACTGAAAAGAACTCCGTATGTGAGAGAGACGACAGCGTCCCGAGCGCTAGTGAAAAGTACAGCAAAGATGAACTTGCGTGAGTGCTCGTCGAAAAATTGCAGACGGGCATGTTGATGGCAATGATGGTGAAGGTGGGTCCCACACACAGGGCGCTCACACCACGGGACTAGATGCGGCAAGGCGTGGCGACATGTTGGATGATGACGACACTGAAGTGGTGGGATCTTCTGCAATACTTGATCGAGGCGAAGCCGGGCTGTACGATGACAACAATAGAGCTGTGATGCAACACCTGAATGGAGACGATGACTACGCCTGACAGCTGTGGCGTCAAAAGAAAATTAACTTTGTAGTATGGATTAGAGTAGGAAGTTCGGTGCGCATCCAATCCGTTGAACTTACATAGTACTGTGTTCCGGGAAGGCACACTCAGGGGAGGGTGTGAAACGGGATTGGAAGTTAGCCTGTATTTCTTAGTGATTATTTTGTCACAAAAATGTCTCAAATGGTTATCCATAGCTCTCGGCTTTATTCCATTAATTAATTTCCTTGCGTCAGTACTAATTATGCAAAGCTGTAAGAATCGTGATCTCTTTAGAAAGGTCAGGCCTGCTGCCAATCCACGCGAAAGCCGCCACGGAAGTCAGACTTGACCAATCAGCGCAACGGTTCACCGCGTATTCATGTTTACGACGCAGGGTCGATCACCTCATGTGATGTAGCAGGAAACAAGTCAGATTTTTCCTGTATGACACTACCACAGGTGCGTACACGCATTGGAGTTGCTGTCGTTTGAAGATTTCTGTTACAAATTTGGATCGGGTACTTGACGTTGTGATGTAGTATGACAACGAGGTGAAGGCTGGTTGTAATAAAATACTTGAAGAAAACTGATTTACCGAGTCCCGTGCGTCATCAACTTATCCGCGAGTCCTCCGGGGCGCTTCTCGCGGCCGCGTCCCGCTTAATATTTAAAAACTGTTTTCAAATTTGGTTGGAACACGCTTCAGCAAGACAATTAGGTGCATTCTTGAATAATTCCCGTGTTCTCAATTTTGAAAGAATTGGTCAATTAAGTGCTAACCAAAAATGCCAAACAATGAGTTCCATCCTTTTTTAAGGTATGGTGGCCAAGCAAGCAATGTTTTTTTTTCTTTACCTGTAGTACCATTGCTGCAAAAAATTTACATCAGAAATGATTGGTTCACGATATTCAGGGGGGAAAGGAAAGAAATGTAATTCATGTCAAGAAAAATTGTGTACATATAGCGTGAGACACGGTAGAACTGATATTTTAATTTTAGAGAAATTAGGACATTATGACTTCCCAGGCGTCCGGCTCCTTTGTAACGCTATGAGATCTGCCCGCTGCCTTGTAAAACGGCTCACGCTAATGATTAGAATGTATTATTTTAAACAATTAAAAAAGTTGAGCTCACCACCCCCACTGTATTCTTCAAGCTTTGTTCTTGTGACACCTATCATTTCAAAGCCTCGTTTTCAGTTTTGACATGACCCTCGGAAATAACATAGTCCAAATATGGCGTCTAATAGCGCCATCATTTCGCAAGCTTTTGCCAATCATAGGAATGGTCTATAGATTCGCGAGATATACTCCGTCACCCACAGAGATAGATAAAAAGGATAGTCTCAACGGCCATTTTGATTCGACCAGCTTGTTGACGGGTAATGTTACGTTTAAGTACTATACGTCAATCCACTAACCTTAGAACAGAAAACTCGTTATTTCGCCAGGGAACCCTCGAATATAACAATGATCCTGGAATTCAAGAACATCGTGTGGCATGTTTTGTTCAAAAAGTTACGGTCGCCAAAGATCAGCCCCGATTGTTTTTGCACTTTTTAAATGTCGCGTCCAAATAGCGTGGGCTCGTGTATGGTATTTGTTGCTCTGACGAGTGTTTTATTTTTTTATTAATAGAACGTTGACTTCGTGGACGCGACCACGCAGTCCGCCAACTCCTTCGTTTTTAATTTTTGTAATAAGCACAATAAGTGTTCGGCCTATTCTAAATAAAAAGTACCGGGAAGAGCCCGGAGGCTGGGTAACCAACCCCTGTGCAAGTGACGTTCAGTGCGATATTGGTGGTCGCACCAGTAAAACTGCAGCATGTGCACTTAAAGCGACTGCGCTTTTACACGCGGAGACGAAGGCGGCCTAACGTTGACGTGCGTAAAAAGCTGCGTCAAGAAGGTGCGCCATTCACTGTACCGAGATTTGGAATATACTTCGCCGGCCTGAACTAAGGCGTGAGTCATAGCTTTCACGCGTCTAAAAACGTGAGAATCCGCCGTAATCATGGCTCCAATCAGGTTTGATACTCTTTGTATCCAATGCCGTTATAAAACATGTTTTGTACCCGTAAAGAATATTTTTTGTAAAATTTTAAAACACAAGAAAAGCATATCCCAGTAATTTCTAATTTCGAAAACAATGTGAAAGTGTGGATTTAGGCGGTGAAAACCAGGGAAATATACTATGGGGCGATTTTAGTTCATGAACATCGGGTATTATCCCACCTTTCGGCATGGTATGCTTTGGCACCACATGCTTTCAAACAGCAATTTGCCTTATGACAGGCAGAAAGACAGGGGTGATTGGCTGGGTGGAAAAACTGGTCACTTGCCACACTATAAAGTAGACCTTTTCTTTGTATTGCCTGAAAATTGTACACAACTTGCACAAAGATTATTAGAAAAATGGGTTAAGTGTGCATTTTTATTTGTTCTAAATATTACCTTTATACGACAAATACATTAAAACGGTACCAATTTCTTGTGTATTCACGCGAAATTGTTCATATCTGTTAATCTATTCGCAGGCAGCTGAACGAGCACACAATCAGCTTTTACGTGTGCATCTTAATCCTTAAAAGAGTGTCACTGAAGTACATTAGTAAATCATTTCAATTTTTATAACATTCTTTCACAGAAAATGTTCTATATGTTGGGCTTTCAGGAAATACAATACATCACTGCAATATTACAAGGTTTAAACATTTAAGTATTTTATACACACGTAGGAGATTTAGTAAAGTTTTTTTTCCACTAAACCATATTCCCCTCGATTTGTTGGCGAATTGTGTGGTTTTATTATATTACATCTCCATGAATGCAGATAACCAAGACGTAGAATGAGATATGTAATTAAAGCGAGATTATGTAACAAATTGTTGCATATCTCGTCCTGCTCCGGTAAAAGTCAACGAAAATCGAAACATAGTAAAATCAAATTTTGAAAAAAACAGCTGTCCCTCACCGTCCGGAAATATCACTTCGATTTTATTAAATTAACAAATGCTATGGTTCAAAGTTAAGGCTGTTTTAAAAAATCAACAATGAAGATATACACTTTCACCAAGAAAAGTAACATAAAACACAAAAACAAAAACAAATCAAAATTTAATAAACGAAAAAACTTTAAAAATACAAAACAACAATATTATTATTTTATTTATATCAATGATCCTACTTACTGGAAAAAAACAGGTTCAAACAAATCTCCCATACGGAATATTTCATCTCAGTGTCACAAAAATGTTTCCCTCCCGACCACAACTCGACCACATCGATTTTATTATTTAAATGATGCTCTGGAGCAAAGTAAAGAAAAGCGGTTGAACAAAGTCAATGAAGATATTTTATCTCGTCATAAAAATGCCACTTTATCGCTGATTTCGCCGGAAATCAAGAACATCAGGCATGTTGATTTGTTCAAAAGGTTTACTGTGATTAATCTTTATCGATGCTTATTTTAACGTTAGTCGGTACCTTTAGGGTTTTTGGGGTTGACCAGTTAATATTCCAAACAAACGAAACACGGCTGGATCCACGGATCAGTCGGCGGTTTAATTGTGAGGACCCTTAGTCAGACGCAACATGTAAAGCTAATCCTGAGTGAAATTGAAACGTCATACTTGCAAGGATGTTCTGGAATGTATCGCGTGTAGACGTGTTTCGCCACGAGAGTGTATTAATTGTAAACAGGCTTTTGTAAGAGAAGGTCAATTCTCTTCCCCTTATTTTACTTAATATACCCTCTTTTTTCAAGCATAAGTGTATGTTGATTCAACCAAATTGGATACTCGCCATTATATGGTTTATATACCGCTAGTAAACGAAAGCAAATGGGGAAATTTCATTTTGCCGATCGTTTATGAATATTGATTACCCACGGGGAGTTAATTAAACGGGCCCATCGAACGACAAAGTCAGCATGTAACAATGTGCTCGGGAATTCAATATTTCGCTGACTGTAATGCATATCAATTGTCGTGTTCAGTAGCGTGTATGGTAAAAGGAGTATGGGAATTGATAGGTACACTTGGACAAAATTGTACAACATAAAATAGTATTGGTATACAATAGAAACTTTTCCTATGATATACAGTGATAACAAACATTACAACCTTCTATTACGTGCATGTATATATTTATAGCCTAGGGTTTCATATTTGGCGGTTCTTCACCATAACGTACGCAGGGGGAACATGTTGAATACAAGATAAAACCGGGCGCAATTTTTTACCCATAAAATTATAATTGAGATTAAAGAGAATAAATTGTTTTAACTAGAATCAAACCAAATCGGGTTGCGTAGTATAAAGGCCAGTTTTAGTAGTTATTCCCATCACAAAAATGCCTGCCTAATTGTATCGCAATGCTTGTCTCCTTTAATATCGCATCAGAAAGTGAAAACGTATGGCGAAGTTAAAAAGCATTTCTTGATCCGTAGCCACCTGAAGATTACACCTGCCCACCTGTCTTACAGACAAGTAGCAATCAAAAAATATCGATGTATCGATATATAAGGTTTCTTTACTGCGCCTGTGACTTGGCCAATTACTCGTACAATCATAGGAATAACTCAACATCGATGGTAGCGCTATTGGATTAAGAACTGTATTTTTAGTGTAATCAAAGAGGTTCTATATAGAATAGAGAGGCAAAACGTTACGTAATCTTTAGAAAATTCACAGTCTCGCATGTTTTGCCGACCCAAAGAAAACCTAGAGTACCAACAATAGAAAAGCAATGGCTGCTCCGGCTTCCTTCCACATACTTGTGGGTGCCGCTTTGCATATACACGACGATGTGATACAAATTAATGTAGGGGTTAGAGGTGGCCAGGTTGTAAAAATAGTGAATACCTGGGATCATTGTGCTCAGAGATACTCTTTTTTTCATAATGCAATGAGCGCTTAGGTGAAAAGGAGTATTCATGAGGCGGTTTATTAAATCAAGACAGACTGATGTGTCATGTCATTCGTTGTGTGGCCTGGGTAGACAAAATTTAACCAACCCAATAGCACCCAACATCCAACAACTGATATTTGGCGATTGTTTGTATCGAATTAAAATTATGTGTGATTACAAGCACCCAAACATGCTACTTATTCCGTGCAATATCAAAATGTCAGCGCCCGCACGGACGAACTGAGTTTTGAATGCCGTTTCACCCCCTGGGTAATGAAGAGTCTTATGAATAGATTCGATCTTAAGAAATTAAAATAAAGGGACTACTGGCATGAAAAAAATGGACATATGAAAAGGCCCTTACTGAAATCACTTCACGAGTTTGAAAAACAATTTTGGATGTTTACATTCTGTAAAAAACAGGAAGAGTTCCGGGGGGGGGGGAGGTGGCAGTTGTGCCAATTTCTGGAAAAAGGATGGCCGACATTACTGCAGGGCATTACCAACTTGAACAGCATGTTGTAATCAGCTCACAGAACATTGCTTTGGTTATTGTATATGTGCTAACCCCGGCTAATCCATCTTTCACTGCCAGATCCAATATCTTATGCAAGCCTAAAGTATAATGCCTGAATCCCGGTATAGAAGTAATTATTGTCCGGCGTACTCATAGTCCGGGAAACAATGGTGAACAATAGGGTCATCGATTCAGTTGAACTCTTCACGCAACATGTAGTTCACGCTTTATTCCGTTATCGTCTTGGAGCACCGGACTGTGGCTCCCACGGCACTATATCTGCTTTCACACGAGTCGAATGCTTTTGGAAGTGTCGCCAACATGCTAGATACACTGTAAATTCTGTCAAGGGATGTGAACACCTTGATTTCAAACTCGTGGAAGTGATTTCAGTAAGGTCCTTTGTCATTTTTTTTCATGCCGTTTTGTCCCTTATGGAAAACTGGGGGGACACCCAAAAAGTGCCATCCGAATCAAATCAAATTTGCCCAACCTTTTGGGAGAAAAGAAAGAATTTTAGATGCGTGGGAGAGAAGGCAGGGGGGAAAATACAGGGGTGCTTTCTTACCGTTTCCACCCTTTCGGGAAAAGTTATTGCTGTATATCTATGGGCCAAAAACGTGAAATTACAGCTCTACAGTCGGTGCTGCGATGTTTGCTCTATAGAAGGTAGGGGTGGACTTAGTTTCTTTCAATTTGAAATCCACTTATAGCGGCAAAAACGTCCTTCTGGATTGTGACTTCAGATCACACGGTGCCCTACATTTCTAATTCGCGGAAATCAATTTTAAACAAATAGGTTTGCGGGACCACACGAACCCAGCAGATTTATAGAAGGTCAATGAAGAGCGGTATTTTGTGTCTGCGTGAAAATGGGCAAGATGGGAATGATTGAATTTGATGTTTACGTGTCTGCTCAGGCGCATAATTTCAGAATGAAGGACTAGATACATCTGTCGGTACGTTACGTTGGCTGTTTTAAATACAAGGTAGGTGCTTATATTTACGTTGATTGGCACCGTGTGGACAACGTGATTATCCAAAATTTACCCCGTTTTTTTCCTGTTAAACTGCAACACTGCGAGGGAATTTGACACAAAGTGCAAGAATGGTGCGTTTGAGATAAATATCCGAAATTTGTGACCCAGAGTTGAGGTCACACCCAAAGAACATTTGGCTATAGGGGAATGTAGCATTGAGGAAAATGAAAGGTTACATAAGGGGCAAAACCGAATTGTTCCAAATATGGTTTTTAAGTATGCAAAATTGTTTGCTATAAAGTGAATTTTCCCTGGCCAGAAGCGCCGATTTTTGAAGTTTTATTTTAAAAAATGGATTTCCTGAAGTAGCAATTTTCGACACAAACAATCATAAAACACATTCAATAATGTTGATATTCAAATTATGCACGAATACGACCGATACTGTTTAGCTCAATTCCACAGCATAATTAACGAATATGTGCCATTCAGGGGCAAACTGACAAAATAATACCCACTGCTTAAAGTTGGATGAACTTTTGTGCCATGTAAAAGAGCCATGCAGGACAACACGAATAAAGGGATTAGCAGCGACTTGCGAATCCGAAACATCGAAACATCATAAAAATTCTATTTGTTACTGAATGGATATGGCAAAACATAACCTGCAGTAGTTGGCTTGAAGTCCGTGTCTTAAGACAAGGCCGTACTTTTTATAGATTCTTTAAGTCTATAAGTTCGTATCAAAATTCCGACTGAGATCAAAAAAGCCTTTCTCGGTGAACATCCCAGTCTAAGCGGATGTTGTTGCCCCCATGATCATGCAGGTGGACCTCAAACACAAACATTATTGATCTTGTTATTCTGTGCTAAAGTACGTTTCTGAAGAGCGATTCTTTGGTGCTGGGATGGCCAGGGATGATGACAAAAAAAGTAAAGATGTACTGTATTCGGTGTATATGTGTAGTGTACAAAACATACCCTCACTTTTGTCCAACCTTCGGTCATTTATCAATCTGAACAGGCCTACACTGTTAGGCCTAGCGGGCAAGATCTCATAGCGTTTACTAAGGTGAAGCACAACCTTACAAGTACATAATTTTGCCTTAAACAACCAACTGTCTAAAAGATCAAAATTTGTTCTACGCGTGTTCTCAATTCTAGTATGTGCACATTTTTGTGAACAATGAATAAATTTCATTCCTTTTTTCCCTGAATATCAATGTACACCACGTTCCATTAGGACTCCAGCAAATAATGGTGTTTGATAAGTAAATCCGCCGTTATGAAATCGATGGAATAGGACAAACGGACTTCAGGACCTCTTGGACTGCAAACCATTGTTATTCCATGACGGTAAAAGCTTTGGAAGGTTTTACAACCGCCCGGATTAGATTGAACTACAGCCTCGTTCACGATAAATGAAACTAAAAACTTCTGCTGGGAGTATAATAACTTTGATCGTATAGTTCATCATTATCAAAAAAGAAACACGAAGATGAGTAAAAAACCTCATGAAAAAGTTGACTTGGCAACGCTATGACTAACCATCTTGGGGCAGAACCAACACCCATAAATTAATCATATTCATATTGGACCTCTTTTCTATTCAATTAAAAGTTTGTTTCGGCACCGTTCACATGCATTTCATATAGGTGAATGATTTTAGAATTTCTGCTATGAAATCAATAAATTGCATGTAGAAATGGGGTTACGCGGCCAGTTCCGACAGGGTTTTGGTTCTGCACCAAATGTTAGGTTCACAGTATTCAAACATTTTTTCTCATTAGCTTTGTTCACCTTATGCCTTTCGATAATGATGAAATAAAGGGTCAAAGAAAATGGAACACACAGTAGAACCTCTAACTTTATTTATCAGTGAAAGAGGACGGGTAATTTGTGTTCCACCACGTCATGAAATAGCTTAATCTAAATCGGGGTGATGGTATCCAACCTGCAATCGTTTTTCCAGTTGCATGTAAGAACACTGACTCGGCAGTTCCAGATGAAAAATAATCTGTAAAGTGTTTTTTGGTCTTCTCATACCGAGGCGGATTTACTATCACTAGCCCCCTAGTATTTTGCTGGAGTCAATGAAATCTGGATACCAACCCATAGTCCTGGATATATTCAGGACATCAATTGAGATGACATTAAATTCATTTTCTCGCTAATGTGCACATACTAGAAGTGAGAACACACGTAAAACTGATTTCTGTAATTGGACCTAAGTTCTTTAGGAAGAATTATGTAACTTCTCAGGGGTGCGCCATCTGGTCCTTATCCGAGCATCTTTTTCGCCTTGGCATCATGGCCTACTGTCCTGTAATTAAGTATAAATCTGCCCTGTGCAAATCTATTACAAACCCGACCAATTCTGAATACGTTTTGATTATAATGAAGCATCTATTTTGGAATGTTCAATTTTGAAAAGAGCCGGGAATCGATCCATTTTGCGTATTAGTTGAAAATGAAAGGCTTTGACAATCGTGACCTGTAAATCGTCAAGTGATTCATGCACGAAACTAATAAATCTTTAAAATCAATGGAGTGTGGCCAGTTACCATCCTTGCGAGGCCACATTTATTTTTTATTTACTTTCTTTCACTTCCTGCATTAATAGATTATCCTTTTTATTTTTTAGGCTTTTGGTAAGATAACATTGGGTCTATGTAATACATATCAGCGATTTTGTTAACGAAAAATATTACATTTCTATGGTTAATATATCATGGCCCTAACCTGATAACACGACAATATTTCTAATCTAAATGTTAGTGAGGTGAGTAGAGTAAATGTAATCAGGGACATCTGATGTAACATGGAGGTTAATGTCAGCGTACAATGGATAGGGTTAACCTAATTATTTTTTTTATTTTTGTTATTGTTATTGCTGTTGTATGTGTATCGATATTTTCATTGGTACGTAGCCTCCTCTCCATGCAAATGGATCGGCTGGGAAATACACTTTAGTGTAAACCAAAAAATCGGCTGTTTTGAGATTTTTGAGACGTCATCAATCCATCGCTGTATGTCTATTTACGGAAGACGTATGACAACCTTCCTCAAATACTTATTTGTTTCACTATTTGGTGGTTTGTTTCTATATTAATCAGAATATTTTGAACACCCTTAGGCCTCTAATCCCTGTTTATAAGTTAAAACAATGGCATTCCACCCACATTTTTCGATTCTCTCTCACTATCGCTGCTACTCCCTTAAAGTTTCATGACCCTGAGTGCCATTGGGACCAGGTGGTCTACGCACATCCTAAAGAGGCTTATGGCTGTGCTGTGTCCATGGGTAAAATGCTTAATGTTGGTCCGTTGCAAACAATCAACTCGATTAAACTACCAAACAATGGCCATTTTTATCAGTCCTTAAAGCTGCCAAAACTACTGATTATATAGTAGTCTTTTTTCCGCCTTCATCAAGTGTAGCCAGAATTCTTACATCTTGTCCAGTATGTTGTTAACATATTATTTTATTTTGTTCCGGCGTTCCGTAAATGTTTTGGATAACAACTTCAGGATCTTATTTTTTGTTCATAATTCTAATACTTGTTCGATGTAAATCGGCTAGTACCAGGCATAATCGAACGGCTTTGTATACAAAGGTATACAAATCGTTTGGCACGCGCTGTAAGTCAAATCTAACAATCTGAATTTGTATTCACTCAATAAAGGCTTATGCAACGAATAAATATAAATTTCAATGTAATAGAATCACCCCTCTGGAAAATTATTTCTGTGAGGAAACAAAGTGAAATTGATGGAGCGGATTAACGATGTCTCTATATGACCTGAACTTATGTTGAAGATATTTGTCCATCATGACCAGCTATAGAAAAACCCGCAATTGAATGAATGAGATCCCTAACATATTCATTTTCTTAATTGGTACACGCGAGTAACTTCTTTCAAATGAAGTTATAGAGGACTCAATTCTTATTCTGAGAGAAATTTACGTTTGAGAAAGGCATATGGAAGAACATTGTTTTAACAATCCTTCACACCTAAACCAGTATATATAATTTTTTTTTTTCAATTTAAAGGCTGATTCAGAGATTTGAAAATATATATTTTTTTGTTTATTAATTGAAAATAGTCACCTTGAACTAAAGTTTGCCAACCTAAATGGCCATTCCAAGTTTGTGGAGTGAAGCGGATTTTTCGTTTTGATGTAGAAAACTTAACTTTAGTACAGTAGTTAAGTACCATAGGATACTGTAGAAAACGAAATTTCCGGATCCGAATTTTGGTACAAAGTTGTGATGGAGCTATAGTTTTATTTCACACATGATTAGTATGTCGACAGGCATATGTACATGCAAAAAACACCGATTTGTTAGAAAATTTAGGGCGCCCTCATCTGGAGATCTCTGAGTCAGCCCTTTTAAAGAGAGGTTACTTCTATTCAATTCCCGCTATTTTAAGGCCACGGACATGTGGAAGAACATATGTATATTGAACATGTTATAACCGTGTTGAAACAAAGCTCTTGTATACTAACAACTGTGGAAATTGGGAATTGACACCCTATTTAAAACACGGCTACTTGTTTGCGGCTTAGGAAGCTTGTTTTGAGATTGGACCCGTCGATATATTTTAGTGTATGTTATTCAAATTATACTTCTTTGGATAAAACCTGATTGGTAAAGATATCAAACCCCTTCCCCAGTCTACCATCTTAGCACTAGTTTTCTACAAGTGTTTGTGATTGGTTCACTTACAATTATGTAACATGAAACCACCTTTGAGTAACCATCTAAAGTTGCTTATATTTGTATGCACTTAACCTTTTCCTACCTGTCCTATGATTGGCTAAGTATATCATATAATCCTATAAAGATCCATCAATTGACCATAGTTCCCGTGAAATTAAATAATAAAATTTAACATTAAAAGAGTATAATAGATCACGTGTACAACTTGAACATCTCGGAATTCATACAGTGGCATGTATGTATTTATGAAATGGGCTTCTGCCCGGCTGTCGGCTTAGTGTAATAAACCGAAAGCGAAAACGCTTATGATCCCTCGACAAGGCCTTAACGAAATAAAGTGTAGCATCACAATCGAGTTTATTAGACCGTATTCAATATAGCCAGCCATGTTGGTGACAAGATGACGCATTCCAGTACTATAATACATTTACCTGTCAATGAGCCCTGTGCAATCGCTAACATGGATCGATTGACAGCTTAATGTATTGTAGTCGGGAATGTAATGCATCTTGTCCACCAACATGTCTGGTAGCTGACGTTCAATTGAATCCGGGTTTATTCCGTTGAGCTTGCCGAATTCACTAGCTGCTTTCGCTTCGCATTTTACACTAGCCTGGCTGTCCAATTGGTTCCAGACCGGTGTGAAAGGAGAATATGGCCGGCAGGAACCACAGTCGGGGCTCCATAGACTACCAACGTGAATAACGCGTGAAACTAATGTTACTTGAAGAGTCAACGAATCGATTGGCCCTATTGTTCACCATTGTTCCCGACTATGAGACCGGCGGACCATAATCTCCTGCCACACCTGACTCACTCTGATAGCTTGCTGATAATTCACCACCTCATATTACTTATTTCATACATTAATTAAATTCCGTTATATAGCATACTCAATCGCTGATAAGAAATTTTACTCTCTGTAACATTACCTACCTAGAATTACAGAACACCGTCGTACCTCAGGGGATTCTGGCATACGCCTTGAATTCCACGGTAATGGAAACAATTATAATTTTGTTTTCGTTGTCCATGCTCAAGGTTTCAAGCACCTTCATTAGACCCTATGCAATACGACTTCAGACTTGGCAATACATAAAATTTCCCTTGCCCCACGGTGGTAATACCAATAGTAACAATAGACCACCTGTGCAACTTGAGTATCTCTGGAATTCAATAACAGGTGAATGTTTTGTAAAATTGTGAATTCTTGTCCTAGCATGGCTACCCTAATTAGAATAGGTGTCTTATGCACAGTTTTTCTTGGCCATTTTGGTACAGATTTGAAAGGACACGTCAAGTGTGTTGCTTTTTAGTCTGATTCCATGAATTAAAAACGACCGAATGAAATGTCTATTATCGGCCAGAACTTGTATAACGAGCGCGGAAATTGGATACTAATTGCCAAGGTAGCCTAGTGCCTGCAAAAAATTGGGTGTTAAATTGTAACACAGTCGTGGTCAAGTTTGTTGGTGTTAGTGTCTGGTGTTGAAATTTAGGATTTACCACCACTCGGTGTTGCTGCATAATATTTAAATGGTGATGGTGTTCTGTTTATGATTGTTAGAGGCAAGCAGTTAATAAATAAAGTACAAAATACAAAATCAACATTTTCTACTACAAATTCCCCTTCCCACTCATACATGTTACACCAAAGTTTGGTTTTAATTACCACCAGAGGGAGTGGTCCCGTATTGCCTCCAGGAGAGTGTGTCATTACACCATTGGTGTCAATTTGACACCGGCAGTGTTAAAATAATGATTACACATATGTGGTGTGAACAATTACAACAAGCAGTGTCATAGCCTACATTGTAACACCAAAAATGGTGTTAATATCCACTAAACATGGTGTAATCTAACACCATTGGGTGTGGTCCCGTTGACTCCAGGGTGGTGTTTAAAATTAACACCTATGGTGTTAAAGTTAACACTCAGTTTTTGCATTGTGGAGAATCCACTGGTGCCACCGGTCCAGTCCATTCTACCTCCAGTCATGTAAACATATCCGTAGTATGTGGCGCCATGGGGTGGGGGTCCTGTGGACCCGAGGATTTGATTTCATTCGTTCATGGGTATTCCCAACTATGACTACGAGACGTCGTCCTCTATCGTTTTGTTATAAATAAAACATCAGAAATAACCCTTAACAGTGGAGTTGATTCTTTAGCTCCAAAGATTTTGGAATAAGAAATCTCCTTCTAACCTGTTACAAAAATCGAATTTTCTTCAGATTTCGCTTTTACGTGTTAACCAATTTTAACTAAATTTCATTAGCCCTTCACAATATTTACCAGAATGACTTTGGCTTCCTATATTATATAAAAGTCGCTTCAACAACAAGATGCACAATATTTTGAATATTTGAGAACGCCCAATTATGATATCAACACAACTTTACTCTAGGCCAATGAGATTAATAACATAAAACAATGTGAAAGGTGGAAATTTCTTTGGACCAGCTGAAATGTCAGTATTGGTTGCAGAAATGTGTATAGAATAATATCAGGGTAAAATTACGAATTTTCAAATTGTCCTTAAATGTGTTCCACCATTTTTGTTATGAACACCAATGAATATTTAACCAGGTGATGGTCATTACTTTCAAATTACAGGGCCAAGTGTGATGGGGTTCTACACAGTCTCTATGGGGGTCACTTCTTTCTGTCTTATATGTCAATTTGAACCTGTATGTTGATTTGAATGAACATTCTTCTGTTTAATATGACTCTAAAACTGAGCAATTTGAATCTGGTTTCAATGAAATGGGATCATTTTGAAATATTTAACCACCCATATGACCTTTGAATGATTAGGTCTGTATACTTAACCTACAGGTTTAGATAGGGCAAACTATACTTTTTATTGATCCTTGGGACTGGACAAAAAAAATGTTGGAACCTTTAAGGACAATCTAATATTTTGGTAATTTTAACCCTGTACAAACTTTTCCCCCTTATTTCTGAAAAGCCCAAGAGGATTTTTAGGGGACTTTAGTATGTTATTCAGACACTTTCTGCAACCAATCCTGATATTTTCAGCTTGTTCCAGAAATTTCCACGTTAAAACTAAAATTCTTGTCAAATATTCTATTATGCAAATTAGGTAACATTTGACCTTGAAATTTTAAAATGTAATTAAAAATTAAAAAAAATAATTAGGGTTTAACTTTTTTTTTTTTTTTTTTAAAATTAGGTTAAAAACGCGTGTTTTTTTGTTTTTAACATTTCCCTCAGCAACGTTATTGTAAAACAAAGCCTTCAATTTATATGACACCAACGAAAGTATGCAGGCGTATCAACAAATTTATAACAGACTAAAATACAATCATTTCGCTATTAGCTGCCTATAATCCCCCCCCCCGGAAAGAATGTATCCTACATAAATGGATTGTTTCATTGTAAACTTTACCTTCTCTGCAACGGAACTAGTTTGTTTTGTTTTTTGCTTTCATTACTTTTAATCATGATGTAAAGCATCACTTTTTTTGGCATGCCAGAATCGTTTGTAACGCTAGCAAAATTACGACTTGTACAGGCATATAAATACGGTTAAAGAAGAATTGGTCCATATACATGTGGAATGGCTATTTTCCGTACAATACTTGGGTTGTCACGACCCTAGAGAGCAGTGTATCACCAATGTGGCAATCCAACATATGCAAAATATGAAGAACACACGAATAGACATTTTGGGAGACGAAGCTCCTCTTTTACTCGTTTCTCTTTTATTTCCGCTTGAAAAGAATAAGAAATCTGTCGAATGACTGCACTTACAGTACCAATGTTAAATTTGTTTGTTCCATACCTGGATTGCTAGATGAAGAGTGATCATCATCATCACTTCGTTATATACGGGGTGAACCCGTTTTTTACGACTTGTACGGAGAGCAACAAACTCATTACCGTATCGAAGTGGCACCATGTATTGCAGAAGGCACAACGACCACAATAGAAGCATCATGGTGGTGCGTAACCATGTG
Source organism: Ophioderma brevispina (assembly GCA_023653785.1). NCBI lineage: Eukaryota > Metazoa > Echinodermata > Ophiuroidea > Amphilepidida > Ophiodermatidae > Ophioderma > Ophioderma brevispina. The sequence continues at coordinate 16,766 of JAMKCH010005600.1, forward strand.
GAGTCGTTTGTTTTTTGTACACAGGGCTTGTACCTGTGGATCATAAACAGGGCGTCTAGTACCCCGGAACACCGGGGCCTATGACTATAACGTAGTTGAAAATCCAGACAAGGGCAATGGACAACATCACCCCCTTGGCATGACAAATGATCGGTACGTTGTAAAGGGACGAGTCAAAGCAAGATAACGGTTTAAGGCGACCACACATCAAAGTCATAAGCGATACTCCAGCATAAGATGCCGATAAGCAGTACTGAAAGGACAAAGAAAGATATCATTTTGCCAAGGATCATGACACAGCCTGCCGATACTAAGAGCAGGAACACTGGATTAGTTACAAAGTCGCATATGGAAAGGATTTCCTATGAAGAGATTGCAAGTATTCTTAGCTTAGTTGAAGTCAACAAGGCAAGTAGCGTCAGCAAACCAAATTCCCAAAGGCGACTACAAGACAACAAAAGCGTAATAGGACAGGCCAAATAAAAGTGACAATGTAAAAGAAAATATATCATTACTTCATAAGTTTCGCACTGTCATTAAAATTGAGTGTCGTTGCTATTTATGGCAAACAGCGTTGCTCTTTTCCGATCTAGGAGGCCCACTGGAACACGATTGATAATTCCAATGTTCGTAACTTTACAACATGAAGCACATTAGATGTTGTACAACTCATGACAAATTGCATTGAAATTCCCGCCATTCAAGGACAACACGGCCGCGTCTTGCAGCCTCAAACGGTGTGATGGCACGTTATGAAGTAAACGACTTCAATTGGAGCACTGTCTATTTATATCATTTCATTCGTAACGCATATAACATGCGATCGAACGAGGCGGGAATATCATCCACTATCGTGAAAAAGGAAAGTAATCTACACCCATGAGCGTTTACGCTACGAAATGCAGTAAGTTCAACGCTGAAACGAAATGACACTCGGTAAACTTGGGTAAAGAACTTTTGTTCGCTCTATTTTCTGTTACCATCCCAGCCTATAAGGTTCAGAAACGATTTTTAGGTCGTCACAGTCAACACAGTTTAAAGCGTTATGCTCGTTAAGCATGAGTGCTATTAATTTATGCTTTCAAAATGATCGGACTAGAAGTTGTAACCTGGCAAGAAAGTATCAGCATTAATAGTGACATGAGGAGAGTTTTTTAGGATACGAATTTCTCTCAATTGCACAGAATGATTGTAGACCACTTACCAAGAAAACTGTTCGAAGGTTTATTGGACAAACAAGTACAAAAGAAAACAGCAAAACCTGTGTGAAACTTGGACTGTTGACTATCGTAATGTCCCATAGAACACCCCCCCCGGGCTTGACTTTGTCGTCCCCACGACAGAAAGTACTAAATCATTTAATATTATTACATAAAGACGGAGTATGCGGCTATTCACTTCAGGTGTGAATCTAAGTACATTGGAAAAGCCTCCAAATATGCAAAAAAAACCCGGGTTCGAAAAAAATTGAGGGCGCTTCTTTATGGAAATTCTCCTCATGTCTCTTAAGGCTGATGGGCATAATTCTTGTTTTCGCCCTGTCGCCAGCCCAAATCCATTCTTTAAAATGTGTCCCTGATGTTAATCACAGGTAACATGTTCATTTTTATCAGCCTATTATTATGCCCTAATTATAAAGTTCAAATACGAAATATGATTCATTAAAGTTTGCAGCCAGTACGTTACCATAATTCAAATAGATGCAAAAATGCAAAAGTAACGGTAGAAGCATGTTCCAATATGCGATAATCAAGACATGTCACTGTATATTTTTATATAACTGTTTGCTCAAAATCTGGTTTGAAGTAACTATTTCCAGGCCTGGTAATGAACGAAATCTCACGTTACGTTCATACCGCGACAAGATAGTTACTGACCTCCTCTTGTCAACACCGTGGACACACCAAAGTTGAATACCCCAAACACCATGCTTTAGTATGTGGAAAACCCCCTATCCCCCCCCCCCCCCCCAAGATATAGATATTAATCGGTAAAGCATGTACTTTTATTAAGAACAGCACGATTAGGAAAAAGGCCGACCAGATACGTTACCCAGATACGTTACTTAGGTGTTAACGTTAGGCATATACAAAAATCTGATTTTTTAAGATCACCCATGCATTGTTCCGTGTTCTGAAAAATATAAGTTTACGTTTTAATGATTTTCAGGAATTCATTAATATTGGAACTGTGATCTTGGACTGGTTGAGATAGACAGGACGGGTCATCATGTTTGAAAAACTCTGCACCAATTGGTATTTTGTTCAAAACGTTTGTCATGTTTGAGGATTCTCTGATTATCTGCCCAAATCTTTTTACTTGGGCGCGCAACCGGACAAGCAATTGCTTTATATCGGGGTCATCCGCATTAAAATAGAGTTGGGTTAAAAGCAAAAGGCTTGCTTTTGTTTGATTTTCTCAGGCAAAATAATACTTTTTGAACAACTTTATTTTAAATGGGTACGTTGGGTTATTCTTGATAGAAATCCAAACGAGCATACTCATTTATGATTTAAGTACCAGCACTGGTCGGACGTTTGTTTTATTGAATTTTTGATACACTTTTGCAGCAAAGTTACACTTTTTATATGCTGAAAGACTGTTCGTGCAATGACTTTTTCTGACTGTACAAATCCTGAAATGGGCGAAAAAACCGCCCTTCTTTCGTATTGGTTTTACCTCTCTGAATTACTACTTTACTGGATTTTCTTACATAAAAGATGACATAACGTTTACTAACAAATACTACTTTTTCTGAATTTAGTGGCAATAACCGATGACATTGCCATGACTTAAGAATTGCCGAAATCGACCGGCTACGTTTTAAGAAATGGGAGTTAATTTTGGGACATTGCTGTAGTGTTGCAAAATATAAATCATTTTAAAAAAAACGCCAAATTTTAAGTAAAATTGTTCATTTTTGTTATAGAAACAATATCAGTGGATGATGATTTGAGGGGGGGGGGGGGGGAGGTGCTACGTTGATAGCTGCAAGGAATTATCACATGATACAACTACCACTACCCCCTTTAAAGGGGATTTACCAACTTTGTTTAACTAATCGTTATGGTTAACATAAATCACAGCCATGTTATTGTTCCCAACAAATAAAGCCAGTGGTTCAATGAAATGTTAAATTTTTAGGAGCGGATTATATAGACTTTTTGTCGGTCTCGATTGTTTGGGAGGTGACGTCACTCAGCGTGTTAGGTTTTGCACCGAAGAAACGCATGCGTCGACCTTTGGATTGCAGCATTTTACGCACGCGAACAAAGGCAGCGCATTCAACGCTATAACGAATGCAATGTCGCGTCATGACGCTCACCACAACCAAACTCGAGACGTTAAACAAAGTATAGTGTGTCTCATGTGTGTCACCGTATCACGTTTTTGAAAGCGGGACTAACTTGTCAGTCGAATGCCAATAACCCATTTTCGTACAATAAACAAACATCAATTTGCGTTTCCACAACTTGGTTCTGCTTGTTTATTTGAAGATCTATCAGTTTGTCGTGGATTTCTTTACTCGTCGGTAAGACACAGGCTGAGGTAGAGAAAATTTACGAGCCGGGCATCGCTTGGCGAATGTTATGTTTCTGTTAATGATTTTGGGATTATTGGTGGAACGAGTATATCGAGGTCCGACGGACAGTCCCTTATTAGTGACGGACTCAGGATATCCACGTTGAAGAAAGCTGTCGTCGGTCGAGTAGGAATGGCATTCTTACATGCTGGAGGAATGTTAAGAACGCACTGGTGATCCTTAGGTTAGTAGTACATAGCGATGGAGAGATGGTCCCCTTTAATACAGGATGTCCAGAACGGTAGCTTTACCTTTGGCAGAATTTCTCTCGTCTTTGAAAGGACGATGCGCTGCCTACACAGTCTCGAATAGCGACTCCAAATTCTGGTTACGGTAGGTATTTGCAGATTTGTTCTTCAGATTCCATAAACAGACAGGCAATGCCATAGGTACAATAGTCCTGAGTTAATATCACATATGCGCTTGCAGAAGGGTCTGCAACAAAAATGTTTTGATGTTCTTGAAAACATTGGGCTTCGATTCCAAATCTTGAGCAGCGTGCGGCACCAGACCTCTTTTCTGTGGGGGGGGGGAGATGGGGGCAAGTGAAATTGGGGGGAAAAAGTGAATGGTGAGGGGGGCAAAAAAAAATATATACAATTTTGGAGATTGTACCCAATTTTCTTCTGCCCAAAATCGCACCGATTTTCCCCACAATTTGCTGATTTTTGGTCCCATATTGCTGATTTTTGCCAAAAATCTGTCATTTTCTTTCAGTCGGGGGGGGGGGGCAAACTGGGAAGGGAGGGGAGGGGGGGGGAAGAAAAAATTAGGGGTGCAATCCCCCCTTGCCCCCCCCCCCTGGCGCCGCCACTGTTTGAGCAGATGCTAGATTTTCCGATCCCTAGATCCGAAGGGGCCCTATCAATATTTATCTTCATTATACCACCACATGTCAAACAAAATATATATATATCTATTTGACATACAATAACAGCATGAAATTTGAGCCCATTTGTGTGCATTCTTATACTACGATAACCTTGAAATAGTTTAAACACCCTACTTGTTTGAAAAGACTAAGCAATCCCTAAACTATGAGCTAGTAAATCTCAATTCCTTTTGGTGCACAGTTCAGTACCTTCCATTCACAGTGTATTTGAAATACAACCCCTGGTTTTTGGTATAATATATGTACCCAGATACACAAGGTCAGTTCATGTCAATGAGCTTCAATGTATGTACAAGTACTACCCACTAACTGTGTCCTTGGTGGATGAGTATTTTGTAACTCATAGTGAGATCCGCTGCCTTGAAGTAAACTAAGTAAGAGTCATCATCTGGAACATTGTTTAAAATGACAAACATTTATATTTTTTACTTCCGATCATTGAAATAAATTGCTTTAATATTGCAAATTATACTGAAGTTCGGTGTATCGAAAAAAGAACCACAGCTCAATAACAATATATAAGAAACTACAGATTCTAAAGAAAGATCAGAATGTCGCTTTTCCAAAAACAAACCTCCTGACCGTAATAGCCATGTCACAGTTGACTGAATAATACAAATCATTGTGTCTAGCGGTGAAATGTGCTCTGGACAAATTACCTATTATGTGAGATTTTGACAACCAATTTGCTCCTGGGGCATTTGTTTATACCGAGGAGGGCATCGTGATGTAGACGAGACACATATTGAATAGTTAGTACATGTCAAATCACCGAGTTGGTAAGACATGGCTTAACAATTCTACGGGAGGTTTGATTGGTTCCTATACATTTGTACCCATAATGAAAACAATGGCAACTTTTAGGCTAAGTAAACCATACATTTTTGTCTTTTGTCATGGATATGGCTGCCCGGCAAACTTCTCCTACACTTTAAAAGTCGTTTGTACGCCAGCCCTAAAATTCCGACTGTTAAAGGGATATAGGTAAGTGTTTATTGCCGAATTGGTCCAGATACACGTGAACTATTTTTTGCACGGCAGAATTGGCATGAACTTTTAAAGAAGGTGTAATAACAAAATGGTGGCATCCAACATATTGAAAATACAAGGATCACCAGAAGAGGCATTCTGTAAGACAACTCTTCCTGATAAGTGTTTTGGCATGCTTTGTCCTTGTTCAGTAACCGCAATGATTAGCGCCTGGTTAAATGGATAGAACATTCAGTGGTACCATCGTTTCTTATTTCCATCACAACAACAACCATATCAATGCCATAGAGATGTTGGCACAATATTGCAGAGGGACAATGGCTACCAAAGCAATATGATGGTTGTACGGAACCACGTGGTATCATCTGTCGATTGAATGATACAAGCAAGAATTTCCTATCGAGTAAGGGCGTCTTGTAGCCTCTAATCACCGGACTATTATCTTCAAACTGTTGGCACACCCATATAAAAACAATGATCGCTGTTACCCCCTTTGCGGCGACAACATAAACGGTAGGTAGAGAATGGGCGAGTCAGAACTAGAAACGGTTGAAAGCGATGCCCATCAAACACATGAGGGAGACTCCAGCTAAGATAGCGGATAAGCATATTGAAAACGGCATAGAGATATATTTTCACTCCAAGCTTGTTGGTGTCGAGTCGTCTTATCAGAAGAGGCGTAACAAGTGTTCGTTCAGTATTCGCAAACACAAAGGTATTCCTATGAGACATTGCACGTTTTCTTCAGTTTACTTGAAGTTAGAAGTGCTAGAATCGTCATCAGTTTCCGTCCGCCTGCTCCGATAGACCAATTGCAGCATATTAAATACACGGACACAACAAAAATGTGAAGCATTTTGTTCGGTCTCCATTCCTGGCTCGGATCACTTCCGTGTTGTCGTAATTTGTTTGAATATGCTCAAACCATATCCACAAACTCATTTCTGTTCTAAACGACATCCGAAAGAGGTTTTCATTATCTAATTTATCTGGCACGTAATGTGATTAAAGTTGTTGCGAGGATATTTCAGAGGATGGTTTTATTCATTGCAAACGCTGGTCACGTCATGAAAGCATTTGAATCGAAGCTGCTCTTTTACAATTTTACTCCAGATCACCATGAACCAACATGACTAATAGCGCATGACTCAACAGATCCGCTGTATTTAATTAATTTTCAATGCCAGACGATTGATATCAGACGTCTAAATCGCACATGTTATGGATTTTCCATTTAATTACAGGATTCTATGAATCAAAAAAAAGGAACCGATTTTAATGCACACGTTCTTGTCCTTATCGGTCGTTCGTTCATCACGAACTAATTAACAATCAATACATAATTATTGAATGTTACTGAAATTTGTCAAGTAGCTTATATTTAAAACAAAAGATTTCCAAATTTCTACGAAGGGAAAAAGACAAACTTTACAACGCATTCTACGAATTATAGAAATACTAACGCTTCCTCTCAGTCAACTCCTATCTCTATCTGTCTCTTTTTTTCAAACAGTGGATCGTAAGCTTCATCACAATTAATAGTAGTGCGTTTTACATTTGTTTTACCTTATTTTGCTAAATGCACCTGATTTACAAAGGGGCCGTCCGTTTTTTGTATAAAATGTCATCCAATCTTAAATGAAAATGCATTTTTATACTTTTTCGTGGTTTAAATCAATATCATACTCCATTACGATAAAGTAAAATCATTGTCACTACATATTTGAACTGAAGGGTGGTCATACTATTTTGTCATACTATCCTATCAGAAAAAAAAAAAACCTGTTTTGCTGGGAACTTACTGTCGTGACGGTTTTGCACTGTATAGCAAGTGCAATCATAATTCCATATCTGGGTGTCAAAGCTGTGTTTTTAATTCTTGGCTTTAAGATAATGAATGAGACTTTAAAACCGATGTACTGACTAAATTCGGCCAATTTTTATTCAAATATTCATATCAGGATTTGCTTCACTCCTAGAAAAAGAACATCTTAAATCTTGATACATATCAAACGATGGCCGACACAATACAAATCAAGTAGAAAAATATTTTAACATAGATTAGAATCAGTTCATTTTTGATATCTCCTTCACCATCGTTAACCAAAGTCACGTGACATCGTTCAATTACATTCCATTACAATCCTAAAATGGCCGTTGAAAAATCGATTCCTCCTGATTTAGAAAAAAGTGTCGGCTTTCGTTTAACTTTTTACATTAGTAGTTCTTAAAAGCACTCGAGGCTCGAAAAATCTCTTTGCGAGAGCCCTTACTCGATTAATATTATATAGAAAGCTCGGAGAAACTGGCGAGTACAGAATTAAATAAAGACGAAAAATACACGGTCTCGAACCCGGACCTCTCGCTATCTAGGCGTGAGAATTACCACTTCGGCCACAGATGACTGTGTTTACGTGGATACCAGAGAAACGAGCGCAAATGTATTTCAGTCTTTATTTCAGAGTTTCAAGCGGCCGTAATTATATTATATATTTTTAGAAGGGTGTTCTTTAGCTTCAGAAACGCTCCTGCGGTTCGTTAATAAGCTATTTTGATTACCCTTAAAGTCCATTTTGTTTTTACGGGTATTTGTCGTACAATTCGGTGTTTGGTTCATTATGGTTGGGTGCATTGATAGAGTCTATTAAATGACTAATAAATGTGTGCCCCTAGTGCGCAAAACAGATGCTTTTTAAGCTGAAACGAGTCTTAAGTTATATGTTTTATAGATTGTGGTTCCACAATTTAAAACAAAATGTTCAGTGTTAAAAGTAATCATTTACAGAACTATATTGAGGTCGAAAAGAAATAAGAACCTTAAAGGTCCATGGCCCGATCGTCAATAGCCTCGTCACCAGAAGCCCCAGATTTTACCGGAAAAAAAAAAAAAAAAAAAAAAAAAAAAAAATCTCATTTACCCTGTGAAATCTTAGAGCCAAAGGATGTTTGGTTTGGAAGTTATGAGCAAAAATGTGCCCCATTTTGGTCGACCAATATTAATTTTACACAGTACTCTATGGGGCTTACAAAATCAAGTTTTTAGCTCTCGCATCAAAACGGATTGAAATATCGGCGCGAAACTTTTACAGATGGGGTAAGATCTATCTAGATGAAAACTTCATATCCTAAAATCGGGCCATCCCCCTTTAACTCATTCATGTATATAGAAAGCATAGTACATACTAGGAATGAAGATTCACGAAATTTCATTGGTCCCTGTCTGTTTTATATCAGCTAATAAAAGGTTTTCGTCAAATGACAAGATCAACACATTTACTTCTTTGTGACCATCTTTGAAGATACTTGCATTCGTTTTACACGTAGGAATTAACAATTAAGTACATTTTTTTTAAAATCTCAATAACTGCAAAATTTCAAAATTTAAGTAAATGGTTTATTCAATCAAAATTGCTGGTTGTTCTTATGATGGCATTCGCAAGAGTGTCGAAAGCTCAGCCCTCCAATTTGGAAAGATCATTGTTTTAGAGCACAAATAGTACACTAGCTTAGTTTCATTTTTTTCAGTCTATATGAAAACTTGCAACACTTTGTGACCAATGACCTTTGGCTGTATTTTTGCCATTACTTACAGATGAAGAAAGTCTTTTTGAACTTTTCCTCCAATTTTTTCGTAATTCAACATGTAATCGTCACATCTTACTTTGTTATGCATATTTGCAAACTTGACCTAAAATAAAGTCGTTTGTGTGAAGAAACATTTTTAAACAATTCTCTCAAATTACCAATAGATGACACACACTGTTAAAGGTGGTTGTTCCGATTTATGTGTATTGTGGCACTTGCACATACACCCCATCAAGTACCGTGGGAAACAAACTTGCGGTTTTGATGGTAGACGCAATAATGCATGTTGCAAAGTCATATTCAATACTGTGCTAATAAAGTGGTTAACCACTAAAACGGCGGTTATTTGTTTATATCTTGGGAATGAAATGGATTCGAGGGCTCAAATTTCAGGACGACAATGAGAAAAATACGGCCTTTCATCTGATATCAAAATCGATACTACTTCCGGGTAAATCAGGGGGGTCCCAAAGACGATCGGAACACGCCCCTTTAAACTTCTGATTAAAAAGGAAACAACCCAACAATCTTCATTTTCTCAACAAACGAGGGTCGTTCCTTGTTAAAGGTGCATTTCGTGATTCCAGCACCTTCCGTTTTATTCATTGTTCACTAGATATCCTTGTGAAAAGCTTATTCACAAAGTTTGAGTTGATCCTGATTTTGCGGTTTTGTGTTATGAGCAATTGCTTGTTTCCAACGGTCCCATAGGCCGCTATGTTGTAATTTCTGTCTGTTTTTGGACAGAAAATACAAAATTGCGACCGAATTTGCACGTAAGATTAGGTACACGTGGATTACTAAGGCTAGTGGTTCAGATGTTATATTAAAATCTCAGCTTCTGTGAGGTAAGTCGGGAGACGAGGTTATGGATCACGAAATGCCCCTTTAAATTAACATTGAGTAAAATATTTTTAGAGTGTATGGCCCACCTCTCAATAGCCATATCTACCCTGTGCAAGACGCGGTATTGTTTTAATGCAATGACCCCAATTAATTAAAGGGATTAGCAGCGATAATGCGAGAGAATCGAAAACATATTGGAAATGCATTTTTTAAAACTTATAAATCAGGGATAAGTGTGTACAATTCCTAACTGCTTTTAAAGTAGAAACAAACCACCAAATAGTGAAAAAATGTAGTATTTGAGGAAATTTATTATACCGTCTCCGCAAATAGACAGACAGCGACGCAGCGTCTAAAGTCTACACCTTAAACAGCTGAGTGTGGTTTACACCAGTACAAATAAACACTAGATGCAATAATGTTTGTGTTTGTGGTGAATGAACTGTAATGCTTCATGGTGCACATATCACGCTGAAAATCTGTGATATTCACCTGGAAAGGCTTGTTTGAACTCAAGTCGGAATTTGATACGCACGTATAGAAATTATAGAATCAGATAAAGGTACTGCCTTTTGTCTTTAATACACGGATTTCAAGCCAACCACTTGCAGGTATGTTCGCCTATCCATGCCAGAAACAAAAATTAAAAATATGAATGTTGATGATTTTTCGATGTTTCGGATTAGCAAATCGATGCTAATCCCTTTAATTACTTCATGTACTCGTTAAAAAAAAACCAGTTGAATTGAAGCTTCTATCCATCTTCAGCCCTGCCACCGTTTTGATCACATTGCTGATTGGCTACAAATGTCACATTAGTCACATTGTCACCAATCGGCAAGAGCTACTCATGCATCACTTTGCTATAACATGCGCTCTGCAGATTGTATCTGCTGCACTAAACATGTACGTAGGCTATTAGTATTCACTGAAAGTCAATTCATGAATATGATTAGCCTGTCCACAGTGCTCGAATTCGTTGAAGTTTAAATAATGTCAGAAAGTCCACACAAAGGAAGGCTGTTGAGTTTGCAAATTGATACAGTTTACTTATTCCCGGTCGGGGACACAAACCCTTTGACGAGCGCTTACTTCCTTGTTCGCGTCCCAATGCGTATTTTTCGCAAAAATGCACTTGCCTCTGATTGCCCACTGAACCGATCGCTGTTGCTGGGTCACTGACAACGCGTCATACGCGCCTGATAGCTCCACCCACTTTTACAACCAGTTGGTACGCGCTCGGAAAGGGTTTCTGTCCCCGAGTATTATTGCGTATGCTTTCAATTGTATGGTAGATCTTTGGTCGGGACTCTCTTAATTTAATCTACTATTGGCAAGTCAAAATAAAGAACGTACCTGTCCATTTTTCTGATGTTGCTTAACAAGACCACTGAGGTTGAGTGCACGTTCAAACGATCGCCAATTTAGGAGGGGTAAACGACTTCTTTAAACTGTGTGAAGCATGGAAACTTTCTTTTGTTTTGGTTAGCTTGAATCTCTGCAGTACTGCATTTTCCCAGATTTGTATGTCTTTGACACAAGAGCCAATGTTTTGCATCACTATAACAGGACCCGTTATTATGCATAGTATGTTTCAAGTTCAAGTTTTCATCATACACAACACAAAATCATATGTATCAAGCGTATAAACATATAATAAATGTTATGATACGGCCACCACAAAACGCATAGCGTGTAGGAGGTGCTTTGATACATAAACATAACAATAACAATCCACAACCATGCAACATAACTTCATCATGTTCTATAACATTTGTCTTGGAAAGAAAACAGTAACGTATTACACGCAGATTTTTAAACCATATAGCAGACAAATCACATGTTGTTATCAGGGTAATAATGGCGTATTTCTCGTTGTGACATCCAAATCTGTTAATGAAGAAGTCAGGCAGATGCTATATATTCGATGCATGGCAATGAAACTAACACTATGAGTTACAATATGCTCATCCTCCAAGACACCATTCAGGGTTGGTATTGTGACATGCATTGTTGGCATGAATGACCTTGTGTGATCTGGTTGTCATATATCATACCCAAAAACCAGGGGGTGCATTTCCTAAATACACTGATGAATTGGAATTACCTGCACCGTGCCATGGAGTTGAGACCACTCTAGCTCATAGTGTAACTGGCTTGACTACAGTAATTAACTATTTGTTAGTAAGCCCAAATTTATTTTGCTTATTTGTTATAATGAGCATTTCAATTTCTATTTAATGCCGGATGAATAATCAGTTGGTATTGCCAGGGGGTATTAAAATCGTGCCTGAACTTCAAAGTTTGCTTTCAAAAGGCTTTTTTATTCTTATTACTACTACAGCAAATCAGGATAAACCGTTAGTGAATGGACCCCAATAATTACTAGACCTAGTAAGGAAAAGAAATGTGTCATCATCATATAGTTGACTATTTATACCAACTAAAAAGTACAACACGGTTTACATCACTATCAACTCAAATCAGAGCACATGTATATGGGGTTGCCTTCAAAGCTTAACCACTCATTGCCTAAATACGTCCCAAGGCGGATCGTCGGTGTGGCCATGCAGATTTTGAGGACTGCAGCCTCCGGGCTTAATATGGGGTCGTGGAGTACCGTAAAGTGGCCGGAATTTATCCATTAGAACTCTTTTCCCGTGATTACTTAAAAACGCTTAGACGCAAGAATTTCACACAATCCCACCGGATGTAGCGATCGCGTCATCAAACGAAGAAACATCTGGGCACGAAATTGCTGGCCGGGCCAGCTGACACCATCGTAGCGTGGTATCCCCGGTACAGCCCCTTGCTCAAGACCGCCCGAAATTTGCGACTTTTTCTTCTTCCGCCTTCCGACATTCTTCACTTCCCTCCCGAATTCGTCGTGGTCATAAATCGGTTGGATAATTAAGCTAATGTAAGCGCATTAGAATCAAATCGTGCCTTAAAACGTGCCTTCTAAATGACTACCTGTGTCAAAGATACGCAGTACACAAACAATTCCTGGATTTATTCGCCCATTGTTTATTTGGGATTGGTCATACAAGAAGTCATAAAAGAATCCGCCCTTAGAAAGGTATCTTAAGCAGTCGGTCCATGTCACATAGATTCTAATGTTACATGTTCATTGTACCCCGTTTTCGAAAAGAACAGACCGTACCCTTACTGTCTCTGATACCAACATATTACTGTTTTGAATAGATCACAATTTACGTCCTAAGGTCATGTGTACGGATTTGGGTGCCATGCTACGTGTACGAGTACGGGTTCCTTGAACAAATAAGTGCGATTAGGGTTATTGGTACGAGTACAGGGGTACAATACATGTTCGGTACTGGGTAACGGTAGCCCTAGGGTTCGCTACGATGCCTCTGGTTTCAGAGGTAGGTACGGACGATCAACGTTACGTGAACGTGCTAGGCTAACTGGTAATGAGTGAAGGCTCATTCTGCTCTCTTGTGTCTACCGCATGAGTGAACGTATTTTTCTTCCCAAATATCCGTAAGTAGGCAGTGCTTTGGAATCCCTGTGAACAAGGTTTCCACTATCAATTCAAATCTCAGCTCTGAATCCGATCACGATGAGGCAATGATGCATCAACTCTTATGGCACAGTTCAGTAGCTTCTATTCACGCGAGTGTATTTATAAAATACACGCCTGGTTTTTGTGTATGATATATTAATACCCAGAACACACAAGTCAGTTCATGTCATGCATGTACTAGTACCACCCACTGAACTGTGTGGCTTTTGGTGGATGAGCAGATTGTAGCTCATAGTGGATACTTACCTCTGATTCTTGCCGTCTGATAAATCTAATGCTTTTTCACATTGCTTTACAAGCCCTGTAGTTCATTTTCCCCTACACAATTCCTCGGAATTTCTATGTGACTAACAAAAACAATAAGACACCGGGAATTAGGTTTGAAATGTTTTACTTTCCATTCAAAATCAACGGCACTATATCCCTAAAGTCCTTTAATCGCTTCAAAACCCAACTGACAAAAAAATCACGGAAGCTGACACCAGCCGTACAGACTATGGGGCGTTTACCAAATAACAAGCTGCATAACAAATTTCCGTAGTCCATTCACAAGGGAAGACAAAACCCTGTGTAAATTATTGATACATTATTAACATGCATAACCGTCTTTTCCCAATAAACTTTCCACATTTTTTTTAAAATGAATAAAGGTCTAATGGATCTTTGAATAATGTTCCCGTCAATTCATCTTTAATATTCTAAGCAAAAGGTGGTTGTGATATCCGTTGATTCGATTCTCAAAACTCTTGACGGCCGCGTACTATCAAATAATCCAGAGAACATTGGGCACTTTTTCGTACGTTTATCAATATACCGATCAAATCATATCACCCATCAAGATTAAGTCAGAGATTCTTTTACATTTTGCGTCTATTAAGTGTATTAGTGAAATAAATGATATGATATAACAGCTTGCGTAGACATTCGTGTTGGGCTATGGGTCTTCCGGTAACTGTACCGTGGAGTTTTAGGAAGTGCAGGTTGACTATTCGGCAGAGGTCCATTAACCCACTATCAAAATGATTTTATACCGCATAATCAAGTATAACATTAAGCCAATACAAAATTAATGACGGTCATTCACTTACGTCGTCCTTGACATTGGTACGGCAAAAGCTTTTGAGACAGCGATTACCTTCTATGACCATAGACTTATCTTCAAAACCTTATCAAAAATATATTTTATGAAAAAATAAAACTGAGGATGGTAGAAACTTACTTTGACTGTGTCATACTAATCTACAATAGACAGCGACTAAAGACTGAGGACAACGTAGATTAACAAACCTGATAAATGTTTATAGATGAACCTTGATGAATTATAAATTCATTGTGTCATGTGACCTGTGCTGGAACGTAGCAAACATGTCGTCACCGTTGATGAGAGGAGAACATTCACTGACATACTCGTTGTAAAATGTTTGGAACTTTAGTAGGTAAAAAAAAAACCGGTTTAGGTTTTGGGCCAAACTAAAATGTTGAAAGCACGGACAAAGATTTATCATTTATCCGTCAAATTTAATATGACAGTTATTTATCAATTAGCAGGAACCTCACAGGAAATTTAATATTATAAATCGGACTTTTGGAAAAATCGTAATTGCACAAACCTAAAGTCGTTCAGTTGCCAGTGCGTTGCATTACCCTGGATGAGTCTCTGCCCATACTCAATGCAGTACTGCAACAAAGTTCAATTCGCTTTAACTAGCATTGCAGTGGTTGCACATCAAGTTGCAGAGAAAGTGAGAAGAAGTGTCGATATACGAAGTGCAGCAGCCACTGACTCATGCAGTGGAAAGTATGAAAGGACCTTACGAAATATTATGGTGATCGATATATCGGCACGCACGAACAGTGCAGCGAGGTAGAACGACCTTAAAGGGATTATTGGTGTGTAAATCTATCGCGAAACATATATAATAATATCCTAAATATGACGACCAGTGGTTGCTGGTATTGGAGTATTCATGCGCAGAAAAACACCATTTCACGCATTAACTTTCGAAGCAGTAGAGATTAAGGAGCCGCCCACGGTTTGATTATTTACGCATCGTTTTGCCACAAGCATGTTTAGTCTTCACACCAATTGAAGATGATCGGTGGTTAGTCACGAGTTGGCATGTTGAAAGACTATCGCGTTTTACTTTTAACATTGAAATTAAAAACACAGCTTAATGTAACGTTTTCCTTTAAAAGGATAAATGTATAAAAATGGCATTACATTATGCCTTAATTTTATAAAATGAGCCTGGGATTATTGAGAAATAGAAATATAGTTTAAAATAAAATTAGGAAAAACTCTGATGCATAAAAGAAGCGCTACTGGTACATTGAAAGTACGTAATTGCTGGAAACGCGTATAGTGGGTTTTTTCGAACACTGATCTCTTATACAATGGATGGGAAACATGGGCTTTCGGTATTGAGCAATGATTTAGCCCTTGGTAATCCAAAACAGAGCCCAAGCAGGTGGGTAAGAGCCGGTCATTTATACAAAATGTCCCATTGAATTGGGATAAGCGATAAAATAACCAGACACAAAATCAAGCTATTTCATTGAGCTCATTGTATTGCGCGTATGGGATGGCCTGTCTCTAAAAACGTGCCCCGGGAGAACAACTTCTGTTAAACAACGTGTCTCTGGAAATGGTATTGGGTTCGATATAGTAGACCAGATGCCCAACAACGTTGCTCCATTCATCTAATATACAATTAATGTGTGTAGCCAATCCATAATTGTATAGAGATCAGTTGGTTACAGTGCATGCGATTTAAACGATAAAAGGAAAATTTACGCGACCCCTGTCAAATGTCCACGTTCATGGATTGTTAGTGTTTTAGAAATTTAGGAAAATTTCTAACAGTGTAGCTGGGGTCGGAGGAACGGGGCTACCCACTGAAGATAGGCGGACAAAATCGGGAAATTTTGAGGCAAATCAACCGTTTGGCGCCGCTAACCCTCCGATCGGGACCGATTTTTGCCCTTGACCGGGCGGACTTTTCCCTGAACCCGCGCTTTTGCCCCCCCCCCCGAAACCACAATGCTGCAGATAGATGTCCATCGGGCACGTGCCCTGGGGGCGCCGCCTTTAAGGGTTGAAAGCCGGCCGGGGAAGCGGGCCCAATTATTAGGGCAAATTATGCTGCATGATTCGAAAAAATAAAAGTATGAGGATAAAACCATGTATCGTCTATGTAAAATACTCTTTGCTCGAGGATAAGAGTGTCCACTTTCATTCTCTCCCATAGGTGTGCAAGATATATGTGTATAGGTCTAGCTTGGAGATCCAAACAGCAATTAACATTTAGGCCAGTTTTAGATTTAATCGAAATAAACCAAATCGTATGCTCTGTGTGCGTATAGTAGTGTTACAATCACATATGGAAGAGAAGAAAAATGGCATGCTTTAAAAAAATGGACATGCTTGTCCTGAGCAAAGAGAGATGTACATTAGACCTATTGTGCCCGCAAATTATGGATTTCATTTTATCTTCGTATTATGACCCTTTTTTTCAGCCAATTTTGGTTTTTATAGTAATCTTGTTCCAAATCTCTTTTAAAAACCCCCAATTTTTTTGAAAATTAAGCCAATCTCCTCAACCTGAAAGCCAACATTTTCCAATTTAGGTCAAAATGAAAAAGAAAAAAATGGCAAAATTGTCACGGTTAAATTACATATCTGCATGTAGTAGCTAGGGTGCCTTTTTCGGCAAAAATCACTATAGATAATAGGCCCTACTCCCGGATTCCGGGGCACGTACGCGTCCGTCCCTCCCAACCAGCTAGACCCAATTTCCCGGCCATATCAATATTTTTAAAAGGTTTTATTCATCATTGTAAAACAACTTCGCAGTCATCTTGCAAAAATTCAAGAAACATATGCCTAAAATAAAAATTTGAGGTGATTTTGCTTTTACCACGCTGTTTGTTTTTATCTATTGTGATTTTTTTTGCCATTTTTAGTATGGGTTTTTTTTTTAGTAAATATGGCTAAATGAAACTCTCTTTTATACAATACATGACGATTATTGACAGATGATAAGATGTTACCGATACGGTATGTTTTTAGAAGTGCCCCCCTCCGGATTTCGCGACGCACGATGGAAGACCATAAGATCAACCGGCGAGCGGAAATAATTGAAAAAGGGTAAGGTCAGTTAATTTTAACCGTATGGCAACAAATATAAAATTACAGGTACCCCTTTTTTAAGCAATTTTGATGTATCTTTTTCAATCTTAAACAAGTTCTTGAAAATACGTCCAATTACTCAATCTGAAAGCCAAAATTGCGAAAAAGGTTTAAAAATTTGAAGAAAAATGCAAATCTGTTGTCACGGTTTTAATTTAAAATCTCTGCGTGGGATATCTATGGTCCCTTTTTTTCGGCAAAAGCCAAAAATCACTTATAGATATAGGCCCTACTTCCACATTTCCCGAGGCACGTACGCGTCCGTCCTATACCCAACCACTTGTAGACCCACCACGGCCAGATCACTATTTGTCATATACTCTTTTAAACCAAAGATTGAAAATCATATTTAAAGATTGGATGAAGGAAAGGTTTAAAAGTTCTTTAATTCATCATTGTAAACAACTTCGCAGTCATGTTGCAAAATCAAGAAAGATGCCTAAAATTAAACTTCGAGGTGATTTTGCTTTTACACGTGTTGTTTTTTATCTTATTCATTTTATCCCGGGGGGGCATTCACATATGAAATGGATAGAGGCTCGCGCTTCCAAAACACAGGGAATCCAGGTGGAATTTCGGTGACAGAGGACTGATTAAAAAATGGGGGGGGTGGGTTTTGGGTGAGAGACAGCCAATGCCCCAAAATGGGGTTTCCGATTGAAAAAAATTTGAAAATTTCCAAAAATTTAGGTCTTTGGGTGAGATTTTGAAAAAATTTTCAAAATAATATATGGGGTCTTGGCTAAAGATTTTTAAATTTCCCCCTCAAAAATGGGGTTTTGCTATGGGTGACATGGTAACATTTTCAAAAAAATAGGGTCTTTGGGTGAGGTTTCAAAACATATGGGGTCTTTGGGTGACAACGGTGCTGAAATGAAAAGGGGGTTTTGGTTTTAATATTCCAAGATGGGGTGCCCCCCCCCCGGTAATGCTATTTAGAAAATAGGGTAATGGCAATCCCATTTACAAATACATGAGGCGATTTGTCGGCAGATGATAAGCTGTATCGATACGGTTATGTTTAGGCGTGTCCCCCGGATTTCGGGCGCCGGATGGGGGAAAGGACATACTATGATAACCGGGCGAGTGAAATAATTGAAAGTACATTTGCAAGTTTTTGACACGGGCAAAATACTATCCCCAATTTTACAGTATGGCATTAATTTAGCCAACATATTATAAAAATTTACAGGTACGCTGCGAAATATGTATGTTTTATTTTTTGATTTAAGGATTATCTTACAGTCTGTGTAAAAATTCGCATTTTTTTTAAAAAACAAAAACATATTTTGATTGCAGTGAGGTATTATGGAGATTGAATGGGGAGAGTGGGCCTATCACAAAGTTTCAAAGAACATTTTACGGCTTGCATATTCTCTAAAATTCACAGTATATTATAAAATATACGACCATAAATTGTAAATATAGAGTGCGTTTTGAATTGAAAATTTGAAAAAAAGCTGTATTTACAGGGTTTTGGTGACTGATTACTGCCAGGAAGGATTCTCCTACAAAAAATAACAGTTACTTTTTTCATAGAAATGGTAGTACTTTAACTCGTATTAATTGAAAATTTCATATTATTATTCGTAAAGTACAAGTATTGTTTATTTCCAAATTACAGCCAATATTGTAGTTTTATAATCATTTTTAGAGTATTTTGCTGTTATAAAGTGCACTATCCAGTGTGTGAGAGTAACCAATTATGACTAATTGCACAATTTCATACACCGTTTCAGTTGCATGTCACCCTTGTAAAAAAAATGAGAAACATTTTTGCATATGTTGCAAGAATCAGAAAATACAATGCTTTTAAAAAAATACAACATTAAGAGATTATTTTCAGCTGGTGTTTTTCTTGTGTTCTTATTTTGTTGATCTTTTTCAGAGTAAATTATGACCAAATGAAACTCGGCCCCTTTACACGATACTAGCCCGGCTGTGACGATAGGATCCAAGACACCACATCATGTTTAACGAGTTTAAAGTCCCCCCCCCCAAAATCCGTTTTTTTTTAAAAAATCATGTCAGGACTTTTGGATCATCACGATTTTAAATTGCATAGGCCTCCTTCGATTACTTGGTGTGGAACATGTTTGTTTTATTCCAGGGATTTTTGTCACTATTGACAAAGAAATGAATTGCGTACAGGCCTTGTGAGGGTTTGCGCCCGAGGCTTAATGTTTGCTGTATGTAGTAATTAGTAGTACAAACACGCTGACTTAGACTGTATCATGCACACGCAGGGGGAGCAATGGCTATCTTAAACAAGACGTTATCTCCAAGTCTCCAAGCCACGTCGACACCCCTCATGGCGAACCCCAAACCCCTACAAAACCACCGCAAAACCACCCATTAAAGGGGTACAAACATACCGCTGTCTCCAAAACCGCGATTTAACATCAATTAAAGTTTGTCTTATTTACACGCACATTTCCCCATCTTAAGGTGGGAAAAGAGGATTTTTCGGCACCCAATAGGTGTTCATAATAGTAATTTCATATAGATTAGAAAAATCCAATAGATTTCTTTCCTTGTATTTTGGCCGCTGCAGACAATGTCTTAACAAGAGAGAAAGGATGATTTTGATTTGTTATATTTCATATAAAACATAGGCTGAATTTCGTATTGCTCCTATACAAAATTAGAAATTCACAATTTTTGTACCAAAGAAACCATTCCAGTTAATCCTTTCAGAGGGAGTATTAGTTTTGATGGCACGCCTTACATCAGGCAAAAAATAGTAGTGGATTCGAACTTTTTAGGTACACTGATATTGTAAATCTTCGTTGCACCTTTATCCATTTCGGTGCCCGATCACTACATGAATGGCAGTACTTGCAAAAGGGGAGGCCTGGGAATGTGTAGCACGACGAACAACCATTCGGTCTGTCTCGTAACCCTAAGCGTACCCCAAACACGCCAAAATAACCCCCCGAAGGTCAATTTTGATGACGTCATTAAAAATCACAGAAAAAAATAAAACATTTAAACATGTTATTTGCATATCCCAATGACATTTACATATATAATTCAGTGTATGAATACAGAAAAACACTGAAGCCAATCGCGCGTGATTTGGGTAATATTATGAAAAGCCCACCTCCTCGTATGTGGTATCTGAGGTCACAAAACCAACATGGCGTTCTCCACAAAACCGAAGTCAAATTTACGTCTTTAATATACTAGCGGTTGCCCGCGCTTCGCCGCGGGCGGCAACCGCTAGCTGATTTGAATGGGAGCTGTCACTAAAAACCGGTTGACCAGTATTCTATAATGCAAACACAACTCAAAGGGACATACATATTTATCCAACTAGAGAGCGGTCACTAAACCGGTTGACCAGTCTTATATTAATGAAAAACTCAAAGACATACAATATTTTCTCCAACTGGCAGGAGCGGTCACTACTAAACCGGTTGACCAGTATTCTATAATGCAAAAACTTCAAAGACATACAATATTTTCTCCACACTTTTTCATTTTATTTATTTGCCTTAGTATGACTCAAATGTGTAAGTCAAAGCTGTCGAGTTTTAGGTCCCCCTATTCAAAACATGAGCTATGAACCATGTGAACAGTTACTGCAAAAATTTATGGGCCAAGCCAGGAACTCGCATGCACTCCCAAAGAACAACCAGTGTCGTATCTGGGGTAGGAGGAAGGATAAGGGTAACTCAACGGGTGTTCAAAAAAGGGAAATCAGGAACTCTCTTGGAAGAAAGTCGAAGACCGGTCCGGTACAATCAGGAAATTTTGATGGGAAATCTGAAAAAATGGTATACGGGGACGAATTTTCCCCTGACCGGGCTTGATTTCCCCCGACCGTTTTTTCTCCCTAGAACTGCTTCTGGCCTACGCCCCACTGGGCCATCTCTAGGTGCGCCGAGAGAGCCAGCACCTATAGGCCCTAGAGGGATTTTGCTACAGTTCAAGGGGGGTTACACATGGTGAGGGGGGTGTTCCCATTAGTTACGTTTTTAGGACATATTTGTTGTTTTCACCCCAGATCATCCCAATGGCCACCTGTTTCGTTGGGTGTATTATGAAAAATTACCCATCATCATCCAAAAGGCTCCTTTTCGCAAATTTGAAATCTTTAACCCCAAGACCATACTTTTTAGAAAATGTGCCAAATTTTCACCCAAAGACCCTCTTTAAAAATAGCAAATTTCCAAGACAGATGGAGGGCCCCCCGGGGATATGTGCCCGCAAGGAGCAAGAATTCAAGATTGCGCAGAGCTTTAGAGAGACAGGTAAGGGCATTCTGTAAGCTCCCTTGACCTCCGGCGCATCTGCATGTTCTGTTTCCTTGGCAGTGGCGACACCGGCACCAGACTTCTGGTAGGGGGGGGGCGGGTGGTTGCCTATTCGTTATTCAATTCATGTGTCACTATGCCCTTCAAGCGCTTAACATGTGCTAAGGCAAGAGCTATCATGATTTTCTCCAACATTAA
Source organism: Ophioderma brevispina (assembly GCA_023653785.1). Taxonomy (NCBI): domain Eukaryota; kingdom Metazoa; phylum Echinodermata; class Ophiuroidea; order Amphilepidida; family Ophiodermatidae; genus Ophioderma; species Ophioderma brevispina. The sequence goes on from JAMKCH010005600.1 coordinate 38,855, forward strand.
GATATGAGGCAAGGAGAGAAAATTTAATGCCAGTGAGCAGCCAAAGAAGAAACTCCCACTCCAAAGCAACCCCCTCGTTACGGAGTGGGGTCGGGGAAGGGAAAAGGGTCCACGAAAGTGGACTTCGTCAACAATCAGGAAATTTTGATGGGAATTCATAAAAAATCAGTCGGGACGAATTTTCCCCTGACCGGGCTGATTTCCCCCGAACACGTTTTTTTCTTTCTAGAACTGCTGCCTACGCCCCTGGGCCATCTCTAAGGGCGCCGAGAGGCCAGCACCTATAGGCCCCTAGATAGGATTTTTGCTACAGTCCAAGGGGTTACACAGGGTGAGGGGGTGTTCCCATTTAGTTGACGTTTTTAGGCATATTATGGTTGTTTTCACCCAGCATCATTGTCACCCAATGGCCCTGTATTATTGAAAATTTACCATCATCATCCAAAGGCTCCCATTTTTTCGACAATTTTGAAATCTTTAACCCCAAGACCTATACTTTTTAGAAAATGTTGCCAAATTTTCACCCAAAGACCCTCTTTAAAAAAAATAGCAAATTTCCAAGATGGGAGTGCCCCCCGGGATATTGTGCCCGCAAGGAGCAAGAATTTGCGCAGAGCTAGAGAGACATCAGTGGCATTCTGTAAGTCTACCCTTGCTCCTGGTGCCATTCTGCATGTTCTGTTCCTCTGGCAGTGGCGACACCGGCACCAGACTTCTTTCTCGGGGGGTGCCTTTTCGTTGTTACAAATTCACGTTTCACTATGCCTCAAGCTGCTTCAAAATGTGTTAAGTCAAGAGCTATCATGATTTTTCTCCAACATTAGCTATAATGAGCCAGGAGAAAATTTACTGCCAATGAGCCAGCCAAAGAACTCCACTCCCAAAGACCCCCTCAGTTACGTAGCTGGGGTCGGAGGAAAGGGTCCACGAAGTGACTTAGTCAATCGTGGGGGAAAATACGGTGGGGGGGGCCTTGGAAGAAATTTGGGCAAAAATCAGGAAATTTTGAGGCAAAAAGAGCCGTTTTGGACGCTACGGTGCCCTCCAATCAGGACGAATTTTATTTGACCGAGCTGACTTCCCCCTGACCGCGCTTTTGCGAACCGCAATGCTCCTTATAGATGTAACTGGGCTACGTGCCCTGTGCGCCGCCTTTAAGGGAGTGAAAGCGGCCAATTATTTATTGGCAAATAGGCTGCAATAATTCAAACAACAAACTGTAATGAGATAATCATGATAGGTCTAATGTAAATATATGCCTACTCTTTGCTTGAGGCAAGGCCGTACGCATGATTGTTTTTTTTTTGGGGGGGGGACCTCGAAAAAGTGGACTTTTTTGGTAAAAGTGGATCAACCCCCATGGCCCTTTTTGAACATCTCATCACCAAAAATGGGTTTTCTTGTCAAAATTTCTCCAATCTTCTCAATCTGAAGCCAAAATTTTCCAAAAAAAAACATAGCAAAAGTTTCCAAATTTCCAAGAAAACATGGCAAAATTGTCATACGTTAAATCTCTGCATGGTAAAGCTATGGGTCGTTTTTTCGGCAAAAATCACTATGGGCCCTACTATACTTCCAGATTCTCACGCTTCCGTCCCTACCCAAACCAAACTTGAGACCACGGCAATATCGATATTATGTCATATACTCTCTTAAACCCAAGATTGAAAATCAATATTAAAAATTGGGATGAAGGAAAGATTTAA
>JAMKCH010005601.1:0-33163 GCA_023653785.1 Ophioderma brevispina
TTGTTCTCTTCATGGCCTAAAATCAATGGCTTTCCATTATAAATCCGTCCGAAATTTCACACTAGTTGATAGACATTTGCCTTTATAGCAGGTCCCTCATTTGCTTCTTGAAGAATTATTAATGACATTAGGCAACGGTCATATGACACCAGGGGAATGCAGGATTTCAATTCTTCCGGCGAAAAAAATGTCGCATTCAACCGTCGCTTCCGTAAAAAAAAATCCACATTCCCCTTGAAAGTTCATTGTTACTCCTCGCTTCTTGATGACAAAAAATAATATTCCACTCTCTCGCTTACAATTTTCTCGCATTACCCTCAATTACCCCATTTCCCCTGGGTAATCATGACCCCGCCCTAGTTAATTTTTAAAACATTTCCACGAGGGGTTGGGGGGGGAGGGTGGGATGGCACTCCAATATAAAATTATTAGAGGTTTAAGGCTAGCGATCTCAGGACCAGAGTCATTTGGGACATGACAAAAAATAAGAGAGTCTTTGGGTGAGCGACACCCAAATTGCCCTGAAATAGGGGTATTCGGACGACAAATTGCTAAATTATAAAAAAAATGCCATTTTTCAAAAACTAGGGTTATTTGGGTGAAGATATTCAAATTCTCCCCCCCCCCAAAAAAAATAGGGTCTTTGGGTGCGAGGGGTAAACCTTTAAAAAATTATGGCGTCTTGGTGGACAATGAATGCTGAAAACTGGGGGTATTAACAGTTTTATACATTTTGTGCATTTTGACAAAAATAGGTAAATTAGGCATGAAATATATTTTTCAATGATTGTGTACAAGTTTGTTTGGTACAGGTTGAAGAACACAATGAATTGATAGCTTGAAACTTCCCACAAAATGCAAAATTTCATGAAAAATCTCAAATTATGCCCATATTTTGCCACAATATGCAACTTAGGCCTGCCTATGCCAACATTTGATTACAACTCTTCTCTTCATATTTGTGTTGGTTAAGGCTTGAAGGTGGAAACATGAAAATTTCAGACCGATAGCTGGTAAATTTCTCACAAAATGCAAGAAAATAACACAAAAAAACTCTTAAATGGTACACATTTTTGTTAAAAATATGTTCATTAGGCCAATTTAAGTGAGCATTTATGGGGATCATTGGTTTCCTATTATGGTTGGTTTATTGCTTATAGAAAAATTCCTGAAATTTCAGAGTGTTGGTATTGTGATTTTAAAAAAATCACAAATTTGCTCATTTTTGGTCAAAATATGCTAATTAGGGTAAAGTAAGCCTATCGAATAGACTGCCAAATTCTGTGAGTGTAGTAAGAGAAAAGTTGCAGAAAGATATGTGTAAATCTCTCTTAAAGTACATCTATATAAGAAACTAGTGGTTTTCCTTTTCATTGAAAAACACAAAATTTAAACATTTTTCCTCAAAAAATGATTAAAATTAGTTGGTAAATGGCGAGTCAAATGTTTGCAATATTATTTAATCTGTAGGTACATATATCGGAACATAACCTCAAAAAATCAAGTGTATACCTTTTCGTTAAGATTCTGTACATATTGTTGTGTTGAAAGATGACAGTACCACGGTGGCCATGGGCCAAAAATTAAACGCAAATAAAAGACCCTTGACCTTTGACACTTGGTCTCAAAATGACTGTTATGTTACGGTACAAAAAATGAATAACTTGCAAACGGAAGTCCGATTTTAAAATTTGAGTGTTCTGAGTTTCTGAAGAGTCTCTCTTTCACATACAATACATTTTAAATCCAAGGAGCCAGACACTTAGTTTACCTGAACTGCCTACTCACACACAGGGACTGGGGGATAAAGATGGCAAACGAGGGCAGTCTGCGGTCCGAATGGCTTGTGTCGCAATTTTTAGTAATGGTTCAACTTGACTGCGGGCTCATTCTTGTTCACTAGATATCCTGAGAAAAGCTTGTTTACAAAATGTAGTTGATCCTGATATTGCGTTTTGTGTAGGAGCAATTGCTTTTACCACGGTCCAATAGGGTTACAACTCAATAACTCAATTATACACAGTCGTCTATGGAAAATGGCAACTTTGAGCATGTTTTTTCATGTTTAGAACTCTCAGAGGAAATACCAAACAATACACAAGTAAAGCTTAAAATCACAAATAACCCAATTTTGAACATATGATGACCAGAAAATTTTGTAGATACGAATCACCAAATGTGCCCGACGTCAGACCGGCAACACAAGATTCTCTATAGTCGCCAAAGCTAGTAACTTGCAAATCAATGTGAAATTGATGAGCGCAGAGTAAATTGTCTCAAATTCACTGTCCAAATGCCACTTAGTTTTGAGAAAACATACCAGTCTACCATGTCAATCATGAAATTCCATCACTTTCTTAATATAACTAGTGCATTTTCAGACATTTTAAAGCACTTTTTCCCGGCAGATGCCATTCAAGAAAGTAGAGCACCCAAGCTTCTTTGTCCTTACGGCAGCCAGGTTAGTGATGTATAACCATAGGCCACTGTGTTGTAATTTCTGTCCGTTTACGGATAGAAAATACAAAATTGCAAATTCTTACAGATGCCACCAAATATGCACGTAAGATTAGTTACATGTGGATTACTAAGGCTAACGGTTCAGATGATATAAAAATCTGAACTTTTTTAGGTAAGTCGAGGGGACGAGGTTGTGGATCACGAAATGCCCCTTTAAGAAAACTGAATGGAAATGGCATCAAAGTTCATAAAGATTCAAAATTTACCTGGGCCAGCCGCACCTTAACATCCAGTGTAAAAGGAGATAATCTGCTCCACCCGGAGCCGTAGTCCGGGCTCCACAAACGACAACAGAATAAAGCGTGAAACTACTTTTGCGTGAAGAGTAAATTGAATCAAGTGCCCTATTCTTAAACACTGGCATACAGGCTGATTCAAAAGTTTACTCATTTTTTTTGTGGTTTAGTAAACGAGAGTATCAAGGATACTGTGGCTTACTCTAGTGGTATGGTGTTGAGTTGTGCAATGAAATTAGAGGTGAAACCACTTATAGGTACAAGCAACAAATGGCATGCTAAGTGATAATTCCCATATCCCTAACATCCCTTAACTGCATTTTTCCACTTTCAAAAATCAAGGAGCAACCCCTGCCTTATTATTAGGGGGGAATTGCCCCTAGATCTAACAAAAAAATAACGCTACCTCCTTTTTTTTTGCGGTGATCGTCATGTTCATAGTCTTTCCGTAAAGGATGTTAGGGATATAGGCCTATAGCCAGTGAAATGTGTTCATTGTTATGGCCAAACAAAAAAATCATGTTTGTTCCCAGTAGGTGGTCCAGAAACCTAAATGTAAAATGCACTTTTTTATTTTTAATTTTAAAAAATGAAAGATTTTCCCCATAAATGGCTCATATTGGCTAAATGGCAAGTCAAAGCAGTTGCAAATCATACTTGGCTGTCAAATTATTAGTTTTTAAAACGAAAATATTGATTTTGGATCACTATTTTTTTACAATTGAAATATGCATTAGTAATATATCTTGTCAGCAAAACTTGTTTCATAAATTTCCATCAACACCATCTCAGCCCCCATGTAAAAAACAAATGGTATTGGACTTAAAAATCAAAACACAGTATTAGATATCCTTCAGAGGGCGTTTTGAATCAACCCACAATGCATTGCAATGTGCCTATACTGTACTGTACTAAACACATGTCAGTACTTAGGGATAAAAAGTGTTCAAAAAGTTAAAGAACCACAGGACATTTCATAATCATGCAAAAAAATAGTACTAGCACCTTGTGGCCTAAAATGAGTGTAAAAGTCAGGGTTTTTATGTGTTAAGAATAGGATTTTTGTGAGATCACATGACCTTATTGGTTGAAATTTCCTAAAACTGGTGCAATGTGGGATTGACTCAATACACCCTCTGGATATCCTTATTATGATATGTATTTATTAAAGATCCATGGCCTGATCGCTAATAGCCTCGTCCCCAGAAGCCCCAGATTTTACCGGAAGTGGTCAACATTTTGGTATCAAAAGAAAGCTACTATTTTTCTCATTTACCCTGTGAAATCTTAGAGCCAAAGGATGTTTGGTTTGGAAGTTATGAGCGAAAATGTGCCACATTTTTGGTCGACCAATATTAATTTTACACAGTACTCTATAGGGCTTACAAAATCACGTTTTTAGCTCTTGCATCAAAACGGATTGAAATATCGGCGCGAAACTTTACAGATGGGGTTTTGGAGTGAAGGCCAATCTATCAAGATGAAAACTTCATATCCTTAAATCGGGCCATCCCCCTTTAATGTATTTGCTTTGTACTCTGGCATTTTTAGAAATGTTAAATGCCGGTTTACATTATATTTATTAAGAAAACTGAATGGAAATGGCATCAAAGTTCATAAAGATTCAAAATTTCCCTGGGCCAGCTGCACCTTATAAAAAGGTTGGAGGTGAACATTTCCTGGTGAGCAGGCAAAAAAGGGCTGATTTAACATGACTTACAAGCTTTTTTCTTCCTGGTTAAAGCTCTCTGGGGTGACAACCCCCACCCTTCACCTCTGCCTATTACGCTACAGATGATATCATAGTAAACAAACCATACTGACAAACAACACTGATGAAGAACGAGGTTGATGATAACAGCATGGAAATAAATATAAGAAACACAATGCTGTTGATGGCTTACGGTGGACCGTTATTTTGCTTAATCGATGGACTATGTCTACCCTGATAGGGTCACCTGCCTGTGTCGCGCTGACAATTAACGGGCGATGCTCAGCTTGATAGCTTGATGGGGTGTAATTCAGGCGCGGATCCAGGGAGGATCTGCAAAATCTTGCAAAATCAGCCCATTTTGGACAAGTTTCAGCCTTCAGCCCCCCGGTAATTTTGACGTTTTCAAATCTTGGATCCGCCCCTGTAATTGGTAGTTAAAACAATAGCGGACTTGCTATTCAACATTTACAAGTTTGACCTTGAAAATGCACCCAAACATCCAGCAAAATCGGGATGCCACTATATTCCCAAGGATCCTTCAATATCCTTTTTTTACCTTAGGTCGCTTTTGGTCATATAACTTGTGAGGTATGTTAGGATGGTGACTGGTCAATTCGCTAACAAACCAATTGGGCAAAAAACCAATTGGGCAACATGCCAATTCGGCAAAAGATCAATTCAGCAACATGCGCGATTGTTTCATCATATAAATTGTTGCCGAATTGGTGTGCTGCCAAAGTGGTCTGTTGCTGAATTGGCGGTTGCCTAATTGGTTTGTTGCCGAATTGGCTTGTTGCCGAATTGGCTTGTTGCCGAATTGGCTTGTTGCCGAATTGGCTGTTGCTGAATTGGCTGTTGCTGAATTGGTTTGCTGCCGAATTGGCTGTTACCGAATTGGCTGTTGCCGAATTGGTTTGCTGCCGAATTGACTCGCATTCGTCAGGATATCTAAATTTGTTACAAATGTGCAAAAATCCAATTTTTGTAATTTTTTTTTTTTTTTTGATTTTCAGGTTGAGCAAATCACTGATAGTGCCTTCAATGCCAATCTTTATTGTCAGTAGATTTATTTTTTGATAAGTTATAAAACATTTATCAGGGGCTAATTCACATTTAAAAACATAGAAGTCCTATTGCTTTTTCAATGGCCACTGAATGCAAATAGGGCCCCTTAAGCCCTTAGGTTACACACCACTAACTCACTTATACACAGTAGTCTATGAAAAATATGAAAAAATGGCAACTTTGAGCATGTTTCTTTCACATTTAAAACTTTCACAGAGGAAATACAACAATATCACACCAAAGTACAAGCTAAAATACCCAAATAACCATTTTTTTAAAGTTACGAATCACCAAACTCGCCGCATGTCAGACCGGCAACACAAGATTCTCTAAAGTCGCTAAAGCTAGTAATCAGCAAATTGTTTTCAAGAAAAGAAAACACCACCATATTACACCTTTGCTTTTTTGAGCTTCACTGGCTACCCGTGGAGTTTCGCATAAAATTCAAACTGACCGTTTTTGCCTTCAAGCATTTCGAAAGTACCTTGCCGTTATATTTGTCATCTGTACCAACCATCACGTTCACTCTGTTCATCATCTGAAAAGTTATTGAAACTTCCAGGGTCATTTCATTTTGCTGCTTCAGCTGTTTGGAATTCACTTCCAAACAGTATTCGTAGTATCCCCAAGCTCCAAGACTTCAAATGTCAGCTTATGACTCACCTTTTTCGTCAAGCTTTTCATGGCTCATAGCTGTTTTGTTTTGATTTGTATGTGTTGTCTGTTATGGCACTCTGAGTTCTCTTGAAGATTTTGCGCCTTATAAGAACTATTCATTATTATTATTATTTTGATGAGCGTGGAGTAATTGCCTCAAATTCACTGTCCATGCCACTTAGTTTGAGAAAATATACCAGTCTACCATGTCAATCATTAAATTCCATCACTTTCTTAATATAAACTATAGTATAAGTTTTCCCGATCAAATTCGTACTTATTTCATTCAAATAAGTGTTATAGTTTTTCAATTTCGTGATGAATTTGAGTGAGCATTCATACACTGGTGTCAATTTCCTACAAAATACAAACAATTTCATTTTAAGCCATTCAATTTCATTTTGGTGTATTTAATTTTGTTTTTCTGCAATTAAATTCGTTTTGGTTTAATCAAAATTAGTTTGTATTCATACAATTTGGTAATAAATGCAAGGAATGTGATCAAATGACATAAAATTTCAAAATGTATGTCGTCACGTAGCAACGCGAGTCTACTTCTGTTTTCAGTTTCATTTATGTTCATTCAATTTACATTGTAGGGCATTCTTTTTGATAAATGAACAATCTTTCAAACCATGTAATTTGATAAATCTTGAATTAATTTCTATACTGTAGAATAATTATTAGTGAAAAAAAAAAAACGATAACCAGTAAGTAACTAGGGTAATTGCAAGAGGATTGGTTTTCTTTTTTGTTTGATTTATCTTTCTTTTCTTGACGATTGATCCATAACATAGTTTTTGTTTGTATCTTGTTCTTCTCTTTTCCCCTTCTTTCTCTTTATATATTTCCCTTGTTTGTTGCATTTGTTTTTTTTTCTTTATTTTATTTTCTTCTCAGGATTAAAAACAAGAAATGGTCATATACTCACATTGTATATAATGTTGGGTGAAATTTCAGTGACTTCTCCTTTGTTGACAGTCTTGCCGGAAACAGCTTGTTCCATAGGCAAATATATAATAAACTATGTTTATGAATTAAACACTTTTTGCACTGATTTTGCAAGCATTTTAAGATTTTAAAGTCTAAACAAATTAATTTTAGATGTTTGGTGTTACAGATAATGACACCTTAAAATCTAGAATGCAATGCTAAAATTTATAAAACGTTAAAAACCTGATTTTCATTAAGGGCAAATTTTCTTATACAATTGTCTCCTTTGTCCAAACAAAGGTAGATAATTTTCTACCATACAAAAACTTGTCCTCGATGAAATTCAATTTGAAGATTTTATGTATAATTTTATAAGAAATGTTAGATAAAATTATTTTAAGAAGAAAAATGCATATATTTAACATAAGGTGGTATGAGATGAACTGTATGTAGCACATTGTAATTATGCGTACACGATCATATCTTTAATTATTCAGCCATGGAACTGTTTTATTGTCTTTCAATATATGTCATACACCCGTCTTTACATTATCTAAGTCCCTCCTCCTAAGAAATATATACATATTGTATTTGCTGGCAATTCTAGGCCTATTGATCATCTCATTCACCACCCAAAAGGAATTGCCGTTCTTAAAAGATTGCAGCTGTTGTATATTTGAACGAACAAAAACAAATTCATTTGCACCAGCAACCACCTGAACACATCACGCTTGCTTTTGAATACCTTATCTCCTAATTCCGTACTGTTTCATGGAAATTGATTGACCATTTCTGGAAATTAGACGACCTTATTAGGCGATTAAATGCTCTATTCATTTAATCGCTTGAACGATTTGCGAAATTGGATTGAGTTATATGCAATTTGAAATATACTTTTTAGCGTGCGTTCAAATTCGCGCGAAATCGAATAACCCAAAAGTCAATTTGAATGAAATTACTATTAAATTGACCGGGAAAACCTGTACATTTTCAGACATTTTAAAGCAGTTTTTTTTTTCAGATGCCATGCAAGAAAGTAGTCCACCCAAGATTTTGATCCTTAAGGCAGCCAGGTTAGTGGTATATAACCTCAACTTACCCTTTCAGCAAATTCTGGGAGAACAAATGCTGCCCTGTGAATATTCTGGTTATAATAGCGCAAGTTTAGTTCCTTACGTTCCTCTGATGACCACATGTGTATAGGCTCCTTGAAATCAATATTCTGAAAAAAAAAAATTATTTTAAGGAAATTATTCTCGTATTTGCAACAGTGGCATACTATAGCCAAAACAAATGAATGCAAAAATAAAATTCTCCCATGCAAGAGGTAATCGGACAGTGTTTTGTACTTAAGTCAACAGATGATTGACATTAATGACTTGACAACACTTAATGATTTTTCTTATATGGCATTTACACTGGGCAAAAGTCATAATCAAACTCCTTTAATGTAGAAACAAACCACCACATAGTTAAAAAAAAATGCGGTATTTGAGGAAATTTGTCATACCGTTTCCCGCAAATAGACATACAACGATGATGTCTCAAGATCTACACTAAACAGCTGATTGGGGTTTACACCAGTACAGAATAAACAAAGATCATGAATGTTTGTATTTGAGGTCAAACTGTGTAGATCAATGCCCTGCGGGAAAGGCTTTTTTGATCTCAAGTAGGAATTTTGATATGCACGTATAGAAATTACAGAATCGAATAAAAAATACTGCCTTGTCTTCAATACAGGGATTTCAAGCCAACCACTTGCAGGTTATGTTCGCATATCCATGCCAGTAACAAAAATATAAAAATACACGTCGCCGTTCTCGAACCGCTAAATCCCCCTGGCGGGAGCGGTTTACAAATTTTTAAATAATCAGCTGCAAATACAAGTTTTTTGGGTGAAAATACCCCAAATTTAGCACATAAATATGCAAATTAGCTATTTAATTAGCATATCATGCGCCACAAACCTAATCAGCGCAAGAGTACATGATTCCCCACCCCTCCACCAAGTTTCATCAAAATCGGACTTATGGATCTTCAGATAGTTTGTTCACAAGCTTTTTGGGTAAAAATACCCCAAATTAACTAATTAATTATGCAAATTAGGTACATAATTAGCATATGCCACGCCCATAATCTAATCAGATGAAGGGCATGGCAGTCCGATCCCACCCACCAAGTTACATCACCATAACCCTTATGGGTCTCATGTTATCACGTTCACAAGATTGTGTTGGAAAATACCCCAAATTAACTCATTAATTATGCAAATTAGGTACATAATTAGCATATGCCACGCCCATAATCTAATCAGATGAAGGGCATGGCAGTCCGATCCCACCCACCAAGTTACATCACCATAACCCTTATGGGTCTCATGTTATCGCGTTCACAAGATTGTGTTGGACACCGCCGCCGACTTGACTGATAGCATAATCCCCCTTCTGCTTTTCAAGCCAGGGGGATAAAAATATGAATTTTGATGATTTTTCGATGTTTCGAATTAGCAAATTGCTGCTAATCCCTTTCAACCCCTGTCAACGCCCCACCCATAGTCGCCTAATAATGCTCCTGGGTCAAGATGCTAGGTCGATCAGCCAAGAGGGATTGGGGGGGGGGGGGAAACGGCGACACCCCTCTCCGCTTGACTAACACATGCATCAAATAGACTTGTTGGAAGGTGGAAGTAGAACTCCAACTGACACTGCCCAAAATGTCTGGGATGAAGGCCTCTTTATAGAATGCCCAGGAGGAAGGGTGAGCTTGAACATCATATGCCCTAACCAAGAAGCCAGTCAACCAATCATGGTGTTTTTGTGTGCATTTCAGATGACTGAGGAAATCCAGCTGGCTCAATGTGTCCCTTGCTGCAGGCTCCTCTTAGCTGTCTGCAACCCCGGTCTGCAACTATGTGAGACGTGGTCAAAAAGCCTGCATGTGGAAGAATAGAGACCTCCTTGCGCTCAAAGCGGTGGTGGGGCCTCGGTCCGTAGGACCAAGGCCTCTGTATACAGAAACCCAGTGGCCCACAGCACAGCCACTAGGAAGTTCCAGAAGACTAAGCTTTCGGTTGGGTTTAAACTGTTCCGACACCAAGAATTGCAAGACAAATGGCAAATCCCACTCCGGAACAAGGCTACGAACCGGGGACGATCCGTAAACATACCCTTCACCAGATTGGACAAGAGGGGACTGAAAGAAACCGTCATGCCATCACCCAGCCCTTTACGGGTCTGGCCTGTGGCTGTTCGGTAAAAAGAAACCTCGGACAGTCAGGACACTAAGTTAAACCCACACCTGAAAGACTTCCTTGAGGAAATTTCCAACCTGGTCTATGGTCTCAGCAATTGCATGGATCGAGCTCTCTCTCGGCACACCATGCATGGTAATCCTATGATGCTCTAGTGAATTTGCCTGAACACACTGTTAAAAATGTTCCTAATTTTACCTATACCTAACATAAAATTAAAATTTGGAAGCAGAAAAATGTAAATAAACAGTGGCTAAAAATAATACTACACATTTTGAAAAAGGTAGTATTTATACGCTGACCGTTATTATATTTTCCGTACTATTACGTCTTTTGTAACTTACTTGCTCATTTTATGTAAGAAGACGAACTAGGAAAAATTGGTTTACCTATTTTTAAAAAAATCACGTTTTTGAGCTAAAAACTTAAAGAAAATCAAGATTATTAATTTCTTAGCAAACCAAATTTTAATTATGATGCAATTCTATCAATCTCTGACATTTATATTACAGATTTGTTTATACAATATATAAAGGGTCTAGAATTTTAGCCCCAAAATCTTTTTTCCCTAAAAAAAAACATCCTTTTTATCACGTCACCACAACGAGTATTACCTGAACCCTTTATGCAATGTATAAAACAATAACAAAAAACGAATTTAAAAAACAAAAAAACCGAAAATTAAAAAAAAATTTTACTTAAAAAAAAATTAAACAAATAATTTCGCTTAATTTTCAGCCCAACATGCATTTTTCGGCCTAGAAATCATCCTGCCACCAAAATTAAACCACAACCATCATTTTCTTAAATCTCATATATTTATCCTTCAAAATAAAGGTGGTTGTGTTTGTTGTACCGTGGGGGGGGTACTACCTCCCCGACAATAGAGCAAATTTTCAAAGCTCGGCCGCTCAGTATGATCAATGATATGCCTTAGTATAACGGTCATTGACCTTGACCTGGAATATCTGACCAACGCAGCTGCCAGAAGGGCCCGGACAAAATTTTTCATGATAATTCACATATAGTCCTACGAGAATATACAAAAAGTCCTTCATTAGAATTTTTTCAAGGTTGAATCGCACATGGCCTATACTATCATCCCATTCAAATCGGACTTTCGGTTCGATTCGTTATCGTCAATTCTAGTTCACCGTTTTATGTAATTGCTTGCCTCAAAACAATAGAAAACAAAGGAAATGTAGTGTCGCAAATTTCTTTTGTTTCTTTTGTTTTTCACCCAGCTATTTTTACATTTTACTTTTAACATGGAATATGGAAATTCAAAATGGAATATAGTTAAAGTCTGCACAGTGAGTATCAACCCATTTTTCTAAAATTCATGTACTTTCTAAATCTGTTTTCAAAATTGCTTAAAAACCTTAAAATAATTTGCATAATATGAAATTAATTGTTTCAATTTAAAAAGCTTTTCTTGTATTACATTTTTTCATGAGTTGGTGATCTTTTAAAAAAAATGTGCAGGGCCAAAAAACTACACCCCCTATAGAGCTGAAACTTTGCACAAATGATCTTTAGACCAAGAGCTGTGATTTGGTCTAACTTTCAATACACTAGAGTTTGAAATTTTTCAGGTTTGGTCAGATGTTCCAAAATTCATGTGTGTCAAATCATATTTGGTATACCTACCCCCTCTATATGTGGGATGTTCTTCAAAGTTAGACCAATGCATAGATCTTTTCAAAAGCTTTAATTTGACACCTCAATCAACTTTCTGTGACATTTTATTGCGGAGCTATATTTTTTCAAAACCTGTTAATTTAAAAAAAAAAAAAAAAAAAAAAACTAATTAATATGCAAGAAATTTGAAATTGCAGGTTTTTTTGAGTACTTTGGGATACACTTATTATTTACCCAAAGACTTTAGTTTCTATCATGTTTCTTAAGAAAAAAAAATGTCAAAACCCCTCCTCTTCTACCTTAATGAAGAACAGGAAATGGAGAAAGTCATATACAAACAATGATCTCTCCATTCCTGTATTGACCACTTTGGCATACTATTTATTTTCAAAAGAAATAGTGTAACAGAGAGAATGCTACCCTGCGGTACACCATCTCTTGATAATGCAATTCTGATAAGACTGTTCCCAGATGCAACCTAAAAACACAATCTGTCAAAAAAAACACTTAAATATGTGATGGTGGTCTGAGGTGCACGCACGGTGTTGAATCGGATCGGGTCTAAAATTCATTTCTAGATGGTATTTACAGAGCCACCAATCTTTTTAGTTCTCTTGACAGATATATGATCATATACTGATACTTTTCAGTCACTACACAGGGAAAAACAATCTTTGTATTGTCGGTCTACCTGAAACTGAAGGTGAGAATATTAAGGCAATAGTCGCTGATATCTTCACGAGCAAGATTCTTTTGGAGGGATTGAGGTGGAGAGAGCTCATCGAGATGTAGGGTACATAAAGGTTGTGGTACCCCTTGCCCTTGACACATTATTGTTAAACTATTGTGCTATGCAGACAATGTGAAGATCATGAAGACCTGAAGAACGTCTTAAAAATGAATCCTATAGAATTGCTGATGATCTCTCCAAGTTTGATTTAGAGGAGAAGAAAAAATGGCAACAAGTCTGCCAACCGCACTGGCGTACCGGGGGGGGGGAGCTTTGGGGGCTAAAGCCCCCCCTCAAAGTTCTCAAGAAAAAGAGGAAGGAAGAAAGAGGAAGGGAGAAAGAAAAAAAGAGGAACAGAAAAGGAGAAAAGAAGAAGAAAAAGAAGAGGAAAAGAGGAGTGAACAAATGGATGATTTTATGGTACATTTATTTGATTTTTTTCATGCAAATGCGGATCAAAAAGTGTCGGAAGAAGTACGCAAGGAAAGACGTTTCATGTCTTGAAAACCCTAAAACCTCAGGAGCTTCAGGGGGCTCTTCCCCCTAGACCCCTGCTGGGGCGTTGCCCATGGACCCCACCAGGGGCCCTAAAGCGGTCCCCTGGACCCAACCGGTTGTTAGTCGCTCCGCTCGCTTCACTCTCATGGTTCGAACATCTTTAGTCCAGCCCCCCTCAATAAAATTTCCTGGGCACGCCTATGAACTGTATAGTAAAGGTGAAAAGCTGCGCTTCGTGAATGGGGTATGGCGTGACAGCAAGGGAAGGAGAACTTCATTTTACACAAAAAACCCCAGCCTCAAAATGGATCCACCCAAGCCTGGTACCACAATAAACTTTGATGTCTACAAGTAATTCCCAACAATTTAAAGTAACAGACATGGATTTTGAAAAGATGATAGTATGATCTTTAACCCTTTAAGATTTGATTGTAATAAGTCAGAAGGTCTACAGTGACGTAGTATGTAGTAATAATGATATACATGAATGTCCATATTTAGCCCCTCAACAATTTTGTTGTGATTCAGATGTAAACCGTGGTAACTTTAACCTAAATGTCAATATTAGAAGTTTGACTAAGAATTTTGATGGCTTAAAAGAACGTATCAAAGGATTGAATACTGATTTCAGTGTAATTGGGATATCTGAAACTCATTTAAAAGACAAACCTAATAATTATCTTAACCTCCTAGGGTATATAGTATTGAATATATAAACAGAATTGATAGAGAAAAAGGTGGTGTCTGCCTGTTTGTTTCAGATAAAGTGAAGTATAAGATTAGAAAAGATTTATGTCATGCAAATGTAAACTATGAAGCTTGCTTTATTGAAATTGAAAGTCAAAATTCAAAGAATATTATTGTGGGAGTTTTATATAGGGCTCACACATCAATCGATTTTGTTCGAGATATTGATCCCATCTTTAAAATCATTAACTCAGAAAATAAGCAATGTTATATTAAGGGCGACTTTAAAATATATCTTTTAAAGGCTGAAAGTCATAGGACAATGCATGACTACCTTCAACTTATTTATTCTTACTCTTTTATTCCTTCAATCTACAAACCAACTAGAATTACTGAATCTACAGAAACATTTATCAATAATATACTAACTAATGATGAAAATATAATTAACTAGAATTTCGCGGTTCTCGGCTTTCGCGCTCGCTATATTCAAAGAATATAAGCTGTGGGCCGCTCCATGACCTTTGACCTTGGCACATGACCTTTGACCTCATCAACATATGAGGGATCCCGTGGTGCACCTATGACAGAAGTTTGGTTCCAATTGAACTTCAACTTTTCAATTGAGGTCATTTAAAAAAAAAACTTAACATTTTAGTGACACACACATCCACCCATACATCCACACATACACACGCACAACGGATTGCTAAGTGGTCCTCCAGCTATAGCTGGTCCTCCAGCTATAGCTGGCGGCCCACAAAAACCTCAATTTTGCTAACTGACCTAACTGACCATTTTCCAACCACTTTGACAACCAATCTCGACCCTACTAATTTTGACTATCGAAATATAAGAGAAATCATTCTAATGAAAATATTACTAAATTAAAACAAAAGCTTTCGGAGGTGGTGTGATATTCTAATGAATAACAATGCAAATGATGATTAATATATTTATTGAAACCTTTGATAAGCTTTACAATGAGTGCATTCCACTTAGAAAATGTTTCCCTGGATTGCTAATGGTCTGCTGAAGAGCATAAATAAGAAAAATAAACTCTATAAGCAGTACCTAAACTCTCCCAGCAATGAACGACTTCAAAAATTTAAAACCTTTAGAAATAAGCTGAATATACTAATTCGCAAATCAAAACGTACATATTTTTTCTCAAAATTTGAACATGTTAACAAGAGCACTGGTGGTGCTAAAGCTTCATAAGAAAAGTGGGTTAAAGCTTGAGTGGAGGTAGTGGTGTGCTTCTAAATGTACACATGTACTCAAATATTTGCTATTGTGTATACATACATGACCTCACCACAATTGGATTATGCCACACTTGAACCTTGGGTCAGTGGTTCTTCTGATCAAGTTTGGCATCAATTGGCCCAAGTGTTTCGCAGGAGATACAAAATCTGGATCTGGATCAAAGAGTTGATGACCTGACCTACTACGGCTGGGATGGAGCACCTTGGAATTGCTTAGATATAATGAAATCCTTAAGAGCTGATTTAAAGTTCTTGTAAGACTGGATGTCTAAAATTGAATGTGGTAAGGCATTCCAGTGGGGAATAGTCCAGGGGAAAAAAACTATTTGCATAGATGGAAGAACTAACTTGGATTTGAATATATGAAGTAGGATGATGGCGTCTTGTATGTCTGGTTGGTCTGGTAAGATGAATCTGAAGATCAATATCTACCAGGTTGTGTGTGATCCTATACAACATATTTAGTCTGGTAATAATACCGCAATTTTCAAGACTGAGCCATTTAAGGTGATGAAGCATTTGAGTCACACTGGCTTCTCTGGAATAATTATTGAAGCAAAGTCTTGCTGCAGAGCGCTGGACCATTTCCAATTGGTGCCTTTCTTCACCAGTTGAAGGTCTCCATGCAGCCGAGCCGTAGACCAGCTTTGGTTGGACTAAAGATTGGTAGAGCTGGGATTTGACATCTGTTGAACAGGCCTTAAAATTCCGCCTGATAACACCTAGGACTTGTTTGCAGCTGTTTATGGCAAGTATTTTGCACAATGAAAGAGAAAAACCTAGTTTTTCGCCGAAAACCTGGTCCTTTTCCACCGAAAAACCAGGTTTTTCACTGAAAAACCAGGTTTCTCGACCGATAAACTAGGTTTTTCAAAAACCTAGCTTTTCGAATCGAAAAACCTGGTTTTTCGATTTGAAAAACCAGGTTTATCAAATTTGATAAGCTAGGTTTTTGAAAAACCTATTTTTTCGACCGAAAAACCAGGTTTCTCGACCGATAAACTAGGTTTATCAAAAACCTAGCTTTTCGAATCGAAAAACCTGGTTTTTCAAATCCGATAAGCAAAGTTTTCGAAAAACCAGGTTTTTCAATCGAAAAACCAGGTTTATCAAGCGATAAACTAGGTTTTTCAAAAACCTAGCTTTTCGAACGATAAACCTGGCTTTTCAATTTGAAAAACCAGGTTTATCGATTTGAATTTGAAAAGCTAAGTTTTTGAACGAGAGCATCAACGATGCATGTAAACCCTTGCTTATGATACAGCAGGTATCTACAGCCTGTCTCAAAAAACTTGTATAAGTGAAAAAAGTGCCCTCTTGGCAATTACAAAATATACTTGTGACATGATACTTAATCACCTTCAAAGGCACAGTCTTATTAGCTTTCAAATGCGTTTGTTTGTTCAAATTGTCTGTTGTACATCTTGAGATGTTAGAAACACCGGATGCGTCAGGCGTGGAAGGCAACTTGGTGGGAGAAACTAATGACTCAATGACTGATAATCTCTCACAGGTAGTTAGAGTGATATAGTCATTTTCATTGATTTTTCATATTAACAGAAATAGGTGAAATCGGTTTTTGTAAAAGGAACACAAACAGAATTGACTTTTGTAAAATGAGTAAACAGTGGTCTCTACCCCGGTGGTGTCACTTCCTATTAAAGGCGTAAGCATGATCGTTCCCCAAGTCAAAAAAGACGGGTCCTTTTTCGACGTCGTTTCAGTCACATTCTCAGCAATTGTGAACCATTTTTACATGAAAACAGGTACAAATTCACTTTAAAAACAACTTTTTTTTTGCATTTCAAGTACAACTTTACAAATCCACCCCTTTTTTGACAGGTTCAAGAACACACACAAAAAACATATTTTCTTTTTTTTTTTTCTTTTTTCAAAAGATGAACTCTGTTATCCTTTTACCTGTTTAATAACATTTTAAGCCTAATATATGCGGAACAACAAATAACAGAAAAGTACAACTGAATTCAAATAACCGAAAAGTACATTGAATTGTCCCCATTTCACAATATCAATTCGATAACGAGAGCATCAAGGATGTGTGGATTACATCCAGAGGTGTGGCGTTGAGTTGGGCAATGAGGTGAAACAAACCAATGATAGTCGACAATTCCATATCAACGTCCTTAACGGGCATTTTTCCCACTTTTCACAAATCACGGTGCGGACCCGTTTGTTGTGGGGGAAATTGCCCTAGATTCTAACAAGAAAAATAACGCTACACCTTTTTTGCGGTGATCCTCAGCAAGTATGAAGTCTTTTTCCGAAAAGGATGTTTGGGATATAGGCCTATAGGCCAGTGATTTGTTCATTGTTAAGGCCAAACAAAACCATCACAGTTGTTCCCAGCAGTAGTCCAAAAACCTAATGAAATGCCACTTTTTTTTAATTATTTTAAACAAAATTGAAAAGGGCTTCCCAGAAATTGACTCCAAAATTGGCTAAAATGGCAAGTCAAGACAGTTGCAATCATACTTGATGTCCAATTATTAGTTTATAAAACAAAAATATTGATTTGCGTCACTTGGATATCTTATAAAATTGAAACTTCTATCATCTGTTTTGTCTTAAAATGCAATCTGCCTCTGCAGTAAATAAAAGAAAAAACAACCAACAAATACAGTAAAAGGGCTCCAAATTAAATTGCATGTGCCTACTACTGGCAACAAACTTGAATCCCCTGATGATGCCACTATTCAATACACCCACTGGCTCCACCAACCATAACCTAACCCATTGGATCCTGTATTCATCCATGATGACTACCCCCACCATCAACCATTCAACTCCATAACACCATGGAATACTGACTTTGTCTTGTTCAACCACTGATTTCAGCTAGCATCAAACAGGGGCAGCCAAAACGCTACAAGGACTAATATATAGGTTAAAAAACCTTAATTTTTGCACAACTTATTGCTTAAGGTACGTGGTTATCAGGGCTTAAACAGTAAAATATAGATGACATTGAGGATTAGGAAGGCTTGTGTATGCCCAGGCCAGGGAGGATTAGCTAACAGAAATATGTAAGTACTCATAAATGCTGTTTCTCAACTTTATTACAACTTTGAGGAAAATTTCTTCCTGTGAAATCTTCCCAAATCTTGCAATTGCCAGAAATAGTAGAAGTTAAAACTACATCCTCTGTTGGCCTGATATATATGCGAGTCAGGAAGGGCAGAGTTAGTAAACCCTGACTAGATTATAAAGTAAATCTGCATTTAAATAGAATTCCCCTTCCTGTCAGCCACCAACTCACCAACAAATCAACCATTAATAAGGCAAACTTCCCACCTGTAACAAGTATTATCACATGAGCCGTCAAACCAAAGTACTTAAAAAAATTTTGGCAGTACAGGATCTCCTGCCAAACTTTTGGTCTGTTTTTTTTTTAATTTTGCTTTTGCTTTCTTATAATCGATTTCATCTGATATGTGACCCCGTACCATTTTTGCGGAGGTGAAAAATTTCAATGAGGCGCAGGGACTTCTGTTAATATATGGTTATTGGAGCATGTCAAGGCTGATAAATACACTATTTGTTGATGGTAATACATGAATGAACTTGTCATTAGTGGCAGGTGAGTGGGTTATATGAACGGAAGTGTCCTTCCAAATATCTGGTGTGGCATGTGCATTTGAATTCTTTCAATTCCCCTCTCCGACTGAATTGAATAGAGTCCAAAACTCCAGGGGGACAAACGATATCAACGCGAATCGAACTATACTAAACCTGTACCGGGGGGGGGGACTGATTTGAGCCCAAAAAATGGGGTCTCCGAACTAGGGTCAGAAAATTTAAGAAAAAAGCTGCGGTCTCCTCAATTCCCAGCTACTTTTTGAGGGTTTTGAAGAAAATTGGAGAATGGGTTTGGACATGAAAAGTAGGGTCTTGGAAATGGTCCTAAAATGGGGGTCACTGGACTGAAAAAGAGCATGAAAATGAGGGACTTATAAATGGTACCTAACCATACTTCCTCCCAATGTGATGAACTCCCCCCCCCCCCCCAAAAAACCTGTACAATTAATGTTTGCGTCATACCACATTTTGAAACATTTTTAATTTATGTACACATTTTTTACATTAACATTATTGCCAATTCACCACAAAAAGCACAGGCACACATAACAAACACACACAACACACACAAATTGTAAACACACACAATAGTTCATAAATAATGAAGTGGCATTCAAAACTCAAGGAAAAAAGATAATTATTTTTACTGTTGTCATACAAAGAAAACTTTCCTAAATTTAAGAGGTAACGTACTCCATGGACAAAAATCAGTTATTGCACTACCTATACCTAGTGTAAAATTACTAGTGCATGCTATATGAAAGAACTGCAGAGTGTCAGGGCCACTCTAGCCAAAACATAACATCCAGGAATCCACATAAGACATGTGGTGTATATCTAATTACTGACCTTGATGTCCACAAATGGTTTCCGGTTTCTTGGTAGAGACCTTACTAACAAGCATGCAAAGGTCGTCAGACAACTACGTGAACCAAGAGTATTGGACATGATTTTAGTATAACAAGAAAGGTTGTTACAATTGTTACAAGTGTAACAATTTTGTGCGTTCTTGATAGTTATGCCCTGTTTCTGTCGTGTTAATGTATTCCAAGGGGGGTGATGTTTTGGGCCTATAGACCTTTTGCTCAACTCCTCCATCTAAGTTTGTTTCAACTGGGTAATGGGAAATAAGTTTGATGAACAATGATCTATTACCCAGCACTCTCATATAGACTTACTTCGAAAGCCAAAAACTAGCCTGTGTGAACATTCAGGAGTTAAGTCATTAAATGCTTTGCTTGCATTGCACACAACCATGCAACAAGCTCAAACAGTTAGCTCCTAATAATGACGTTTTTATACAGACAAATGAATCAGAAGAAAAGTCAAGCACTTTCAATAGAAAACATTGATACTCCTGGAGGACAGTCGCAATACGACACGTAATGACCCTGATTTCAGCACAAATTCATCGCAGTCGTTGGCATTTCGAGACCAACGTGGAATTGACTTTATGGCAGCACAATGATGAATTCATGAATACCCTGCTTGTCATGGTTCCACAGACGCTGCATATGAATCGCTTGATATAAAAGACCATGGAATCAGCAGTCCTCTACCTGGGGCACAGAGTTGCAGTTGTAACAAAAGACCTTGGAAGCCCCTGCTTACACGATTACATGAAATGTAAACAAACAGGGATTCGACTTGAACTTTCAGCGAACTTGTTCCCATGGACTGAAGTTGTCGAATATTTTGGGCAAAAAACATAACAAAAATGTAATAATGATAAATTAAGCTGAGAAATTGGTACGATTCTAGGATTTCAATTTTGCGTTCCCAAAAATATACCCTTTTCAAAATATTGAGTACATCGTCGACAAAAAAGGACCCTTTTTTTTACCAAATCCTACCATTAGTTCGCGAAAATCTTTCAAATAACCTTTTATGCGAAAAAGGAACGATCAGCGTAAACAGGATCAATATGAGTGACACCACCTGGGTCTCTACTCTTATGCCGACATTACAAAGTTGGGTACAAAAAAAACATCACACAGGTCATTACAACTTCTCCAAGATCCCAAGTGAAAATCGAATAGGTAGTAGAAATTAGTTTCTTATTTGATATGACGATAAAAAATATAGTGTGAAAAGCACCATTGAATCTCTATTAATAGGCTATATAGTCACTTGTCTATTTTTACAATAATTCATTGCCACATTAAGATACATAATTAAATAGTCTAAGGGCCGATCATAGTTTTTGTGATAAAAATATAGAGGTATTCACTATTTGTTCTATTGATGATGTTTCAAAAACAAATTAGGTTCTACATGTAGACAAATCGTCGCCACAAGTCACATACTGTCTTACTGCATTTTAATTTTTGGAGATATTTTGACATATGTATATAATGCTATGGTCTATACATGCACAAAGTTGCAATCTCATGAAAGTGCCTAAAATTAGTGAGATATTAATTAAGATTTGATCATAAGCTAAAAATTTGCATATGGGATTTCACATATTGTCTTATGTTTCATTTACAGTAATTCAATGGCAGTATTAAAAACGCTGTTCTTAAAACAAGCTGTTTAAGTTTTTCACATACAGATCTATGTGCGTTGTATCTGCCTCGGCGTGAACATTAGTGTTTCACATAAAGATCTATCTGCACCCATTGAAAATATAACTGGTGAAATAGCGCGTATGTTAAAATACGCCCTTTTTGCGTTTCACATAAGACTTATGACTTTGTAGCTTTCGATCAGAATATAATTGCACTTTCAAAAATCAGCAGGTTAAAACTTAAACTTCAGAATGTTTTCTTTCATAATGCAAAATTAAAAAGTAAATGTTATGTTTAATCCATAGTGGAAACATGAAAACTCCCGGTAGGTTTCAAAGGCGTTTTCCGAAAACGGCATTTCGTCAGATAGACAGTATGTGATGTGGGCCACCGACGAAATGTTTGTTGAGGAAAGGTAGGCCCTACACACTTTTTCTGATAACGTATTGGTCAGCTAAAACTCCCACAACTAAGAGTCCGATCCTAAAGAGATAAAAAATGACTTGACATATCATAAATAACCACTGCAGTTGAAAGTCTAAAGGTTGAAACCAAGTATGGGTCAAGTTCAGGGTCAAGAGACTATACTGAAAGTTTTACTCTGGGATGAAGATATCAAGGAACACCCCTAATGTGAATTGGAGAGTTCTAATTGAAGTTATAACATAATATCATTATCTAGATAAAACATATGAAATCTGCCCAGTGATTACCAGCTATTGAATTGGCCTCTCTCAAGAGCGGAACTTAAATTTATTAGCAAGTATGTTATCCACCATCAATTCATTTTGTCTTGGTATGTTCTTCTTCAAACCGATTAACAATTTGCAGACTCTTTAATTTCACATAGAATGTGGGGAAATATGTAGTAAATGGCTAAAGCGTGAGTTCTGATAATGAGAATGATTAAATTAATAAACTTTTTTAAGTTAACATTTGGTTATTAGAAGAAGGCCTACTTGAACTTTTAAAATAGTAGTTAAACATAGTTTGTTCAATATTCCCTCTTCCAGAGGAAGAGTGAGTGTGACCATGTAAGGTCAAATGCCTAAAGTGCTAAAACGTGGTAGTAAATCTTTCAATGCGAATTAGTGAAATGGGTAACTTGAAAGACATATACCAGCGGATCAAGGAAGCCTTTATTGAGATAGAGTTGCACACCGGTAAATAGTTCTTGCTTCAATGGTATGCCTTCGCCATCCACCATAGAAAAGGCACACAGGCCGAGACTGTCGAGCTAAAATTCCTGGACTTTGAGTGTAAAAAACGGCCTCCAAACGGACAAGTTACACCCCGATTTTGGGAGATCGCTCTATACGTCCCTACCGGGATCTCCCCTACCCACTTCCAAAATGTCGTCACCATCGATAAGAAATGTAGCCCCTGATATACAAAACACAAACAAAATTGGGACTACATTCCTCGTGCTGTCACTAGCTAAACCCTGGTGTAGCACAAGGGTTAAAAAAAACTAGTTTATCGGCCGAAAACCTAGTTTATCGGCGAAAAACTGTTTTTTCAATCGAAAAAACCGGGTTTTTCAAATATGATACGCGAGGTTTGAAAAACCTGGTTTTTCAATCGAAAAACAGGTTCCGGAATGATAACTAGGGTTTTCAAAAACCTAGCAATTTCCAAATCGAAAAACCTGGTGTTTTCCATCGAAAAACAGGTTTTTCAAAACCTTACATATCAATTAACGAGAGCATCAAGGTTGCTGTGGCTTACTCCAGAGGTGTGGCTTGCGTTGTGCAATGAGGTGAACCAAACCAATTAAGTGACATCCCATATCCTAACGTCCCTTAACTGCATTTTTTTCCACTTTCAAAAATCACGTGCAGACCCTTTTTGTTTTGGGGGGAAATTGCCTAGAGATTAAATGAAAAATAACGCTACCACTTTTTTGCGGTGATCGTCAGGTATGTATGTCTTTTTCCGAAAAGGATGTTTGGAGTATGATGCCTATAGCCAGTGAAATTTGTTATGTTAAGCGCCAGACAAAAAAATCAAGTTGTTCCCAGTAGTAGTCCAAAACCTAAATGTAAAATGCACTTTTATTTTTAATTAAAAAAAACAAATGAAAAGGGCGTCCAGAAATTGCTCAAAATTGGTAAATGGCAAGTCAGACAGTTGCAAATCATACTTGATTGTCCAATTATTAGTGTATAAAACAAAAATATGGATTTGGATCACTTGATATCTTATAAATTGAAAACATTTCTATATTGTTTTGTTTAAAATTAATTATATTGTTAAAAAAGATAAGATAAAAGAAAACAAACAACCAAAATACAGAAAAATGGCCTCCAAATTAATGATGTGGCCTACTACTGGAACAAACTTGAATCCCCTGATGACGCCAACTATTCCATCAACACTGGCTCCACCAAACATCACCTAACCCATTGGATCCTGTATTCATCAATTATCTGACAACCCCACCCATCAACCATTCACGCATCCACCATGGATCTGACTTGTCCTTGTCAACCACTGATTTCAGTATGACAACCAGAGGCAGCAAAACGCTACAAGACTAACTAATATAGGTTAAAAAACCTATTTTTGCACAATTTATTGCTAAAGTGGTATATCAGGGATTAAACAGTAAAATATAGATGACATAGGATTAGAAGGGCTTGATGAGTCCAAAAAAAATGGGGTCTCCGAAACTAGGTGGTCAGAAAATTAAGAAAATAAAGCTGACGATCTCCCTCAATATACAGCTACTTTTTGAGGGGTTTGAAGACATTGGTTAGAATTTGGGTTTGGACATGAAAAGGTGGGTCTCTGGAAATGGTCTAAAATGGGGGTCACTGGAACTGAAAAAAGAGCCTGAAAATGGAGGGGACTTATAAGTGTACATAACCATAGTTCCTCCTAATGTGAGAAAATCCCCCCTCCCCAACATGTACATTTAATTGTGTGCTGGCATACCCACATTTTGAAAAATTTTAATTTTTTATGTACCACATTTGTACCATTAACATCGTAATTCCATTCACAACACACCAGCACATGCAACATGCACACACACACAAATGTACACATACACAATAGTTCATAAATAATGAAGTGGATTTCATAGGAAAAAAGAATAATTTTTTAGTTGTCTACCAAAGAAAACTTTCTAAATTTAAGAAGGTAACATATCCATGTGGTGACAAAATCATACGTTATTGCACTACCTATACTTAGTGTAAAAATTACAGGGCTTCCTATAGGAAAGAACTGCAGAGTGTCAGGGCCACTCTAGCCAAAACATAAACATCCAGGCCAAAATAAGCACATGTGGTGTATAACTAATTACTGACCTTGATTTCCAAAAAAATGGTTCCTGTTTCTTGGTTAGAGACCTTACTAACAATGCTTGCAAAGAGTCGCAGACAACTAGTGAACCAAGAGTATTGACTAGGATTTTAGTCTAAACAAGAAAATGTATTAAAATGGGTTAACAAGTGTAACACTTTCTGTGCGTTTCTTGATAGTTATGCCCTGTTCTTGCGTGTTAATGTATTCCAAGGGGGTGAGGTTTGGGCCCAAAGACATGTTGCTCAACTCCTTCATATAACTGTTTTGTTTTCATACTGTGGCGTAATGGGAACTAAAGTTGATGAACATATTGACTCTAGCACCCCCCCCCCCACCATTCACCCCCACCACAGCACTCTCTTATGGATTTACTTGTAAGCCAAAAAACCGGTTTTTCAAATTGAAAACCGGTTTATCGATTCGAAAAGCTGGTTTTTTGATAACCCACTTTATCGACGATAAACTACAATCTCGGCCCAAATTGTTGGAACACTTTATAGTCTTATTATACTAATCCCCTCTCCCCATGATCAATGTTGAAACATGTTTTTTTCAGCGCTCTTTGACCATCAACGTTAAAATTCTCTGGTTATGTGAGATGCATTGAATTAGTTTGTATACCGTGTCTGAATACCGTCAATTGCACCGTTCTTAAGAGCAAAGGTTTGAATATGCATCTAAATTTATCCTCGGCATCGTATTTCAACGAGGTTTTATTAAGCGCATTGCACGGATCAATCCTTAACAATCACTTCTTTCACACTCTGATGGCGTTAAACAAACACTGATTCATATTAATATATAGATATATATAATTATATATATATATTCATTAATTGTGCTTGTATGAATCACATCAAAAGAATAGCGATCGTTGGTGAGGGACGGCCAATTACGCAAAGTCGTAAGTCGGTGGGACCATAGTGGTTAGAAACTCGAAAAAAGAACAGGTGGTGATGGCGTAAATTGGTTAGCGCGTTCTAGTACTAACAGAGAAGTGAGGGTTCGAGTCCCATCAAAAACCATTTATTTTGGGCAATACATCAACACACACACACCCACTACATACATATTTAGGTATATATTCCTACATGTTTTCCTTTGGATACTACATGTTTTTATTTCATAACCTATCCACATCAACGCTTAATAAATGCTAACTTCATAAGTGTCATGCGGAGAATTATTGCTAATAAAACAAAATACACAACTCCTCATGAATCACTATCAGTCAACAATAAAAGGAATACTCCTATTTATTATTTAACTTGAAAGTGAATGATTATATATACGCACAAACACATTGAGCGTTTGTGTTTGTTTTGTTTGTGTAAAGAGACTATTCGCGAGCGGGTGTGTGTAGGGGTTTGTGTGTTGCGTGCTTATGTGTGTGTGTGTGTGGGTGCGTGTACGTGTGAGTATGTGCGTGTATGTTTACAACATTATGTATGCAATTAAAACTAGTATATCAATCCTTTCGGAAAGCCATTATACTTGTTACTATCCAAGGAACATCTAGAAGATATTTTATGGTCGTGTAAAAATATTTACATTTTTAAAGTGACCAGTCCTTACAAACCAGTTCAGCACAATTTCATTATATTGTATTCTGGTGTTTAAGCCACAAAATCAAAACAGTGAATGTGATTTAACCATTTTATTATAACATGATTCTTATCGGAAATGTTAGTATGCTATAGTAACATAGAAATTGAATTGGTACATAGGCATTATACAATAAAAAGTGGACACTTCCCTTATGTCGCATTTTAATTGAAAAAAACAAAGTACATTTTCGAAAGAATAAACTTTCTGGGTAAAATCGCGGTGTGGAATTGTTATTCAAACGATTAGCTCTGTGTAAAAAACTACAACCATTTAAATAAAATGAAATGGATCTGTTTTTCCGAGCTCGAGAAAATATCGGCCAAAATGGTTGGAACAAGTTAATGTCTTATTATAAACTGACCCCTCTCCCCATGTCAATGTTGAAACAGGGCATTTTCCATGTGCTCTTATGACCACGTCCAACATGATTGGTGGGGAAGGGGAGGGTCCAAGTGTAGGGTTTGTTTCAAGCTTAGCAATAAAAGTGTAGTATTTTCGTGCGATATCTATGGCCCGTTTAGGCTCATTGGCACTAGAAAAAACCCACGGGCTTCTTTCCAACTAATTTTGGCCGGGGGATTGTAGCTTTATCAAAAACCTAGCACTTCAAATCGCAAAACTTGGTTTCAAATCGAAAAAACCTGGTTTTTCAAATCGAAAAACCAGGTTTTTCAAAAAAAACCTTTCATTATCAAATTTTAAAACCTGGTTTATCGATTCGAAAGCGAGGTTTTTTAAACCTAGTTTATCAGTCGAGAAACCTGGTTTTCGATCGAACCAAACCTAGTTTTTCAAATTGATATGCAAGGGTTTTGCAAAAACCTGGTTTTTCATCGAAAAACCATGGTTTCTCGACTGATAAACTAGGTTTATCAAAAACCTAGATTTCAAATCGAAAAACATGGTTTTCAAATCGAAAAAACCAGGGGTTTTTCAAAACCCTTTCATATTCAAATTGAACAACCTGGTTTATCGATTGAAAAGCTAGGGTTTTTTTGATAAACCTACTTTATCAGTCGAGAAAACCTGTTTTTTTGTCGAATCGAAAAAACCAGGTTTTTTTTCAAAAACCTTGCATATCAATTTGAAAAACCTGGTTTTTTCAAATGTGATATGCAGGGATTTTTTTCAATCGAAAAAAACAGGTTTCGCGGCCGATAAACTTAGGTTTATCAGAACACCTGCTTTTCGAATTCGATAAACCTGGTTTTTCGATTTGAAATACCAGGGTTATCAAATTTGAAAGCTAGGTTTTTGAAAAACCTAGTTTTTCGAACGAAAAACCATGTTCTCGGCTGTTGATATTTAACTAGGTTTATTAAAAACTAGCTGTTCGAATCGAAAAACCGGGTTGTTCAAATCGAAAAACCTGGTTTTTTCAAAATCCGAATAAGCAAAGTTTTGAAAACTGGTTTTCGGCGAAAAAACCAGTTTATGCGGCCGAGAAACTTGGTTTATCAAAAATCCTTGCTTTTCAGATTGAAAAAAGATCGGGGTTTTTCAAATCGAAAAACTGGTTTTTTCGGTTTGAAAAACCTGGTTATCACAAACACCAGTGGTCTCTCTTTCAAACATTGTGCAAAATATTGCCATAGTGATTTGTAACTCAGAGATATGTTCTTTCCAACGTAAGTTATTACAAAACTTCAAACCAAGGTAAGGGTAGATTGCGGTCCCTTGGAGATTATTATTGCAAAGCATTTATATTGTGGTGGACCTAAATGCTTTTTTAGAGTAAAGTTTCATGACCAAAAAGTTATTCGTGTTTGAATACATCTGCCAATCGACTCAGCGTGATAAAGCATGAGATCAGATGGAAGTGTGAAGCAGTCCTTGAGTATTTATCTACGGTATATGAACGGTGTCCATCTGCAAACAGTAGGCTTATGTGCCCTCACTCAGAGTATTCAGGCATGTCATTTGATTAAAGACCAAAAAAACTCTTGTGGCCGATGACAGTGCCTGCAGAACACTATAGAGTCTACGTCGGCTGCCGAGGACTGCACTCCATCAAGGATTAACACATGTTCCTCTTGTCAGAAAAGCTTTAAGCCAGCGAAGAATGTTACCACGATCCCATACTGATGGAATTTTTTTCAGGAGGCGCTGGTGTGGTACTCTATCAAAACTTTGGAAAAGTCTAACAAAAAAGCGTCCACCTGGCGGCCTTTGTCCGTTGATTTGGCAATGTCATCGGTTGTAAGACCTAACTGGGTATCACATCCTCTCTTTTTTCGGAAGCCATGTTGCGCCTCGGTAAGGACATGATGCTTGTCAAAGTGTTTCATAATTTGGCTAGCAAGGATATGTTCAAAAGTCTTAAAGCAAATTTATGTAAGGGATATAGGTCTATAATTTGACGGCGAACTGCGCTCCCCCTTTTTAAATATTGGTGTAATATGTGATATGAGCCAGTCTTGAGGCAAGTCACCAGTTTCAAGGGATTGGTTGAAAATAGCTGTTAAAATAGGTGCCAGTTCAACTGCACATTCTTTTAATATCCTGGATGGTATCCGGTCTGGGCCAGCAGCCTTGTTAGTGTTTAAATCCTCTAACAACTTCTGGACTCCATTTACATGGATATTTAGTGGCGCTATACTTTCAACTTTAGCTCCTCCAGGCTCTGGAATATTAATGGTGTCCTCTTTTGTATACACTGATTTAAAAGTTAAGTCCGCTTTCTTTTGACTATCATCTGTCAAGTCATCCTGATATTTCAGGGGTGGGATACCTGTATTATCCTCCCTTTTGGACTTCACAATTTTCCAAAAGATTTTGGAATTATTTTGCAGGTTATCAGACATAGTATCATGGATGTAATTTTTCTGAGCTGAGTGGAGTTCCTTCTTGTACTCTGATCTAAATTTTTGAAGGTTGCTTCATCACTGGTTGAGTTAGATTTTTTTTGTTTGTTATACAGTCTTTTCAACTTCCTTTGCTTACGTTTGAGGCTAGAATTAAACCAAGGAAGGTTATGTCTAATTGTAGCTTTCTTTTTAGGTATGTGTTTATTCATAAGACTTGTCAAGATGGTTTTGAAGGAGACCCAATTCTCTTCTACGGTGTGAGAATTTGTGTTGTTTACAAAATTGGAACCAAACATATTCAGGTCCTGCTTCAAGTCAGTCATATTAGCCTTGGAGTATATTTCTCTCCTGATTTGTTTTTTACGAACTGGGATAATATTACTTGTAATTTTGACAATTTTGTGATCACTAGTACCGATGCTGGGCAGAGTTTCAATTCCACCAATCAACGATGGACTTGTCGTAAGAAAAAGATCCAGTGTATTTTTACCCCTTGTCGGAACAAGAACCATCCGCTCGAGATGATAATTCATACACATTTCGAGAAATAATTTGCATTGAGAAGCTATTGGACTGCCAGTTTTGACAGTTTGTTTAGACTAGTCAATGTCATGAAGGTTAAAATCACCTGCAAGCCAGATTGTAGATGGTTTCACACGGCGATTACTTATCTTTGCAAGTGATTGATCAAGAGCCTTAAGGGAATCAAGATATGTATTTGGATTATAATAAGCACCAATGAATAACGGTTTCTTGTTTTTCAGCTCAATGCGCACCCAGAGAAAACTTCCAAATCAGTCAGCCTAACCAAAATTTCAGATGCCCCTTTTATTCACACACATACCCTTTGACCCCAGTCTGTGTACACCTAATATATGACTTGGGTCAGTGCTTATACTGACCAAATTTGGTGATCGTAGCTTTTGATTTGTGGTGGGAAAACCATGCATAGAGTTCTAAGAATGGCCCTTTAATGAACTCCTCATCATAATAGGATTACACCACATATGAACCTGGGCCAGTTTTCTTCTATCACGTTTGCTGCATGGCCCACTGTTTGGGCATTAGATACAAAAACCGGTCAATCTAACTAAAATGACAAGTTTGGCTGCCCATTGGCCCACGTGGTTTGGGCAGGAGAATACAAAAAACAGTCAATCTCAACTAAAATGACAGAATGCTCCTTTAATCCCCCACATAATCTTTGTACACCTCATATGGGCCCTTGGGTTCAGTGCTTATACTGACCAATTGTTTGGGTGTGTAAAACGAATTGATAGATTTTCAAAAGAATTCCCTTTTAATTTGGCCCATATGACCTCACACCACAATCGGAGTATACCACCGGTACCTTGGGCAGTGGTTCTTTCTGATCAAGTTTGGCTGCAATTGCCCAAAGCATTCTGGGGTTGGCATGAGATACAAAAAGAAACATTCAACCTAACCAAAATGGAACACCGTGCACAGACACACACACACCACACCCACTGCTATTATGTCTCATGGATTTCCATAAGGTCAGAATACCTTTCAACAACAAATAAATGAGCCTGTTGCACAAATGATCTCAATTTATAAAACACAGATTTCATGATTTTTTAATCAGTTTGGTTCAAGATTTGTAGGTCCAAAATAAACATTACTATATAGTAAAATTACACACACTTTATAAGATTTGATACTTTAAGTCACTACATGTCCAAAAGAAGCGTTGCAGTTTCAACGATGACAGCGACGACTTCAAAATGACAGTACATGCAAGTCACACTTATATATCCTCAATTAATATTCCATGGGAATCTTCTCATCCTTGGATAACTTAGGACACTATTTTAGGACGACCAGGTTGAATAGTCCCTCGACGACACTAATACTTCCTCCACAGTCAACAAATCCCAGGTATTCTACACCATCATCTGCCACTAACAGTCGTCCTGAGGCAGTCGATCCAGAGGGCAAATTTCCAAGTCGTCCGCCAGAGGGGGCAAATTCGTAAGTCGTACCCCCGGTGACTTGCTCCAATTAAGTCTGAATTTGAAACGAAATGCCGGCGACCGGAAATCGCGAAATTTACCTTTATTTTGCCCCAAATTTTAGGCTGAAATTGGGCCAAAGTTTGCCGAAAAAGAGGGGTGAAAATGCTATTTTGTGGTACATATCGTCCCGCTTTTTTGAGCGCATAGGGGGCTTTTGCCCCCCTGCCCCCCATCAATATACTCGGAGATACTGCAGTGTGTTGAAAAGTCATATAATGTTGACTGGTTGTGAATGATAGAATTTGGGCTGTTCAAGTTAATGCCACGGTTAAAGGGACCAAACACCTGTTGCTTATTGCCAATCATTAAAGACAACTAGCATGATTTTCCGAAAGAGTCCATATTTGAAATTTGCAGAATAGCTTAAAAGTGAAGAATAAACCTGTAGCATCTCATATGTTAACATTTTTCCAACCGAAGAATTGACAAAAACGGAAAAACGCAGTTTTTCCAATGATACGAATCTTCCTCAATTCCGTGAATAGAAGTGTCCAAATGGATCACTAATGACTAAACCATCCGATTTTGGTCCATGTTAGGTTGCTTTTGGTCATATCATTCTCATGTATTGTAGGTACTTATACTTGTTACAACACTGCAAAAATCTGATTTTTGATGATTTTTTTCGATTTTAGCAAATCACTGATAGTTCACTTCATAGGACACAGCTAATGATTTAAAAAAAAAAAAAAAAAAAATACCACCTAGGGTCAGAGCCTGGCCCTACAAGGACAACGTTCTAATCATTATAAAGTTTACCCTGGTTGGAAGCAACCATATTTTTAGTTCAGTATACTTTTGTAAATGTGAGAAGTAGAAGGAAGTGCAGTGTAAAAATCCTTTCTTTTGATTATGGAAAAGAACTTTCCATAAATAAAAAAGCAACAATGAACTGGCTAATAAGATGAATAGGCCTGATAATGGAATAATCCTGTAGGCTGAATGCCAGGTTATAGGTAGGTTTCAAATGAAGAAAATAACATCTTTAAGAAAACTATTTAAACTTTGTTTACCTTTTTTAATCAATAACAGGTTTGGAACAATAAAAAACAAAACCTTTCAATTTATTTAAAATTATGTACTTGGGAGTGAGTAGGCCTACAGATCTACATTTGACGTGTTGAGACAGATTGTTTCCTGTAAGGAGCGTTGAGCCTGAGGTAAGCATTTCAGTTATGAAGTCGCCTACTGAGTTTTTCACAATGCATGCTACAGAACTGGAAATAATAAACCCGCACCATCCTTTTGATCATGTACAAGGCAACTCGTATTTACGCGATGCG
The DNA here is from genome assembly GCA_023653785.1 of Ophioderma brevispina. Classification (NCBI taxonomy): domain Eukaryota; kingdom Metazoa; phylum Echinodermata; class Ophiuroidea; order Amphilepidida; family Ophiodermatidae; genus Ophioderma; species Ophioderma brevispina. Next base: position 32,356 of record JAMKCH010005601.1, read on the forward strand.
TAAAATATGTCCCCGCCGAATTTGCGATCACTAACAGGCAATAAATCAACAACACCCCACCCCCTCCCCAACACCACTCAACACTCACGCCCCAACAACCCGCTGCAACACACGCCCCCCCCCCCCCAACACCCCACAACTCCCCAACAACACCCCACCCCCTTCCAACTCTGCAACACCACCCCCCCCCCCGCCTATACATCCACAACACCCCAACCCACCCCGCCCCAACACCATGCAACACTCACCCCCAACACCCCACCCCTGCCCCCCCGCACCCTGTACCACCTTCCACACCTCCCCAACCCCCCACCCCCTTCCCACACTCTGCAACCCCTCCCCCCATCCTAACCCCTCCCTCAACACCCTACCTCCCCCACCTCCCCCACCCCCAAGTCCCCACCACCCTCCCCGCCCTCCCCCAGAAACCCCCAAAAACTTTTTCCCCCCCTTCACCCCCTCCCCACCCTCCCACCCTCCCAACACTTTCACCCCCAGCTTTCACCCCCTCCCCATCACCCCACAACCCCCCTCCCTAACACATGCACACACTGCAAACACCCCACCCCCTCGCCAAAACCCTGGCCACAAGCCCCCACCCCCTCCCCAACACCCGCACACCCCACCCCCTCCCCCTCCCCAAACACCCCGCAATACTAACCACCCCCTCCCCAACACCGCCCCCACCCCCTAGGCATAGTAGTCTCATGTTAGTCGAGGAATTTTGGCTATCCGACGTACACCGTTTCAGAGATACAGCAAATTACGCATATTTAACTTACTCTTTGCATACCTAACGTCATAACTT
>JAMKCH010005602.1:0-33137 GCA_023653785.1 Ophioderma brevispina
CCACATTAGTCCACATGGGTTTACCTTACTCACTAACACTCCCCCTCCTCCCCACTCACCATCACTTTGTCTTCAAAGGTTTACATTCAGGCCCTTACTCTCAAATGCATTCTTCCATTTCAAAACTTCTCCGGTACTTGTTGCATACATGCAAAAATATGATGTTTGGATGATTTTTTTCGATTTTTGCGATTTAGCAAACACTGTTAGTGTTCTTTAATAGCCTTAAATCCGATTGATTCATCAAAGACTGCGCTTCTTGCTATAGAACATTTACATACACCTGTCATTAATCCCAGAAATATTCCCATTACCCAGTTGTAACTGGGCATACCAAAGTCATTACACTTTGTCGTGACCACAGTACAGCGAAATTACTCTTCTGCATCACTACAGAAAACTTTGGACCCAAATTTTCAAAAGCATTTTGGCTCTTTTGACACTGGTCTGACACAAAAACTTTATGGTTGAGTGTGTATTCAAAATGTTTTTAATCATTCATATATCGTATTTCACAGAACAAATAACCGATATGTTGAATTAGGCTAAAAATACAACATTCCTTTATGACCTCAAAACAATAAATCCAGGGGCTAATTTTGCTTGTTTTCTTTCGTTTTTTTTTAAAAAGTCACCCGTTTTCATCAATTATTTCGCCACCAAAGAATAAAATAAATATCGATCAGAAAACAATCGTTTGGAGTTCATTACCAGCAGAAAAATTTATCGGAATATTAATAAACTGTTTAGTATAGCAGTGTGTGCATTATTCCTGTCTGCAACTTCCTGCCTGGCCAAGTAGAATCGGATGAACAGATACTTCAAAGGGCAATCGAGCGGCCCTTTGAATTACCCAAACAATGAGTGGTGAATGAGGAAATCATGGGGTAATCTGATTTCAAATTCGAGCCATCTCCTTCTTCTCATCTTCTCTGTTCACAGTAAACATGATGCATGATAGGGATCCAGAACCAGATTGGGCCGTGCTGTCGGGGGTTGTTAGTTGTGTGCATGTTTACAAACAGTTAAAAATGTTTATCATGCAAAGTTTAATTAGCTAACTAATTCAAGACTTGAAAGGAAACAATGCAGTCAAAGTCGGTCACAACAAAATCTGTAAAATTCAAGATGGCGGTTAAATCATCTGGTAGAAAGACAACAATTATGGCATGCTTACGATAAAAAATTACCCCTTTCTGGATGGAAATTTCAAACTATAAGTGCCTCAAATGTTTTGTATGACATACAGTGGCAATGCAATAGGGGATTGGTTTATTTAAATCATCTTTATAGATGCAATAATGAATGTTTATGAGTTCAATGTAAGAATTTTCATAAGTGAAAGATGAAATGTCCATTGAACGAGGCGTTAGCCGAAGTTGAATGAAACATTTGCATCTTTCAACGAATGAAAATATTCTTTCCCATTGCACGAATGAAAACATCATTATTGTTTTGATATAACATCTAAGAATGTCCTGATACATTAACTTGCTCAGAGCTGGGGACTTCGATAGGGCTAGCCTAGCCTAGCCTGGGCAGCCATTTTTGTAGTCGACGGTGCTACGGACCCAGGTCTAGCTCTGCAGGGCTAGCCCTAAATGTTTGACTCTTAATTACCTTCGACAACTACTTGGCTATAGTCACCGCATTAAATGGTCTGAAGAAACCTCCATGGCGGGAAATCTACGCAGTCCTGCTGAAAAACTAATTTTGCCGGCAAGAAAACAAGAAGATCGTGTCCATGTTCACTCCCGCACAGACCGCAAGTTCCGAGACTCGCTGCTCACCGAAACATGCACTGATCATAATAATAGCATCATAGTCGCTGCAAAGTTCCGTATAAGTGCGTGCATTGGGTGACCCGGGTTTTGTGAAGACGCACGCGCAATGCATAGTACGAAAGCGTATGGAACAAAAATGCACGTCAAACGGAACCAAAAATGCAAGCATAGTCGAGGCATGCAATATATAAATTTATTTAATGACTTTGCCCGAGAATCCGCATCAAATGACAAGATCTACTCTGGTGTTCATATAATTGATAAATGATAAATGGGTAAGAGCGAATGCAATACGTATTTTTAAACATCATCTTTCATTCCGCCATGTACTTGTAACAGTTGATGATGAGTACATTACAGTGCAATATGGAATGGTTTAAGGTGCAACAGAGATTTTGAGACACTCAAATATTGTGGTCATACTAGTAATGTTTCATATATTAGACACTCAATAGATTCCATTTTTTGTTTAATTATCTTGTAATTTGGCTACAGAAAATTTCTTAAAAGAAGAACAACAGTGATTTTGATTATTCAATATAAAACAAGGCGGAATTTCGTATTTTGCTGCTATGGAGACGAAATTTCCCAATTTTTGAACCAAAACTTTCTCAGTTTATTCCTTTCAGATGTGGGATATTTGGGAGGGAAAGCTTTACACTCAGTGAAAAAAATGGCAGTATCCTTTTTTTAGGGACACGACATGTGAAATCTCTTGTTGCACCTTTAAATCTTCCCTGGCATTACCGCTATTATTATATTGGTAAGGTTTGTTGCAGTAATTAACGTCCATACCTATCTGAGATTGATTTCAATCTTCCTCTGTATAATTAATGCTTCTGATCCGCTGTATAGATTGCTTCTTTGTATTACGACATGAGTACAGTACGTACAGTTTCATTACCGTATTTCAAACTTGTGACATTTCAAGAATAATAGAGTGAGTTTAAGTGGGTGAAGTTTAGGAAATGTGGAGTTGTTGCCAATGGAAAAGATATCCTTTGAAGATGAAAGGTCTGGTGTATAAGAGTTTGTGTGAGATCAGTGATTCTGTATAGGAGCGAGACATGGTGTCAGTGAAAATGAGATGGGGATTTCGAGGAGGACAGAGAGAGCAATGATTAGAGCGATGTGTGTGTTGAAGTTGATGGATAGGAATGAAGACTGAGGACTTGATGCAGATTTTGGGTTTGGAAGAAGCGTAGACTGGTTGTCGAAGGGAATGTGTACGGTGGTATGGGCACGTGCTGAGGAAGGTGACGTGCATGTTTTAAGCAGGTCTTTGAGTTTGAGTGGGCGTTTTGAGAGGGGACGTCCAAAGAAGACTTAAAAGACGCAAGTGGTAGGATGAAGTAGCAGGGTTGTGTTGAGGATGGAGGATGCATTGAATTCGGTGAAGTGGAAGGAGGGAGTAAGGGTGGTAGCTGAGAGTGTGGGTTGAATCCGCCACCTCTTTCAGGGGACAAAACCGGATTTAAAACTTGGTGTTACTACTCTCCTAATATTAGTGGTATTAGTCTTCAAAGGTAATACTTGAAAAAAATTCAACTCTTTATTTGATATCTTTATATCCAAGGATGATGAAGAAGACAATTGTATTGACAGTGAGTTGTCCATGGCAGCTACTGATGTGTATGGGTCTCAATCAGCACACCTAGGCTGTCTGTATGGACTTCCTTACCTCAAGAGGCGAACCAATCAAAGGGGAGATCAAATAAAAAACAACATTAAGCCCAGGTGAGAGGTTTTCAATCCATGAGAAGGGGAGGGGGCACCTCTGAATCAACAGATACAAAAACCGGTTTGTCATCTCTTCCTCGATCATAAAAGTACCAATATACTAACCTTCACCTTTTCCGTCACAAGTTAGAGGGCGAAATGTTAAGAAATAACATGTACATTATTGGAATGCTTATTCAGTTCCTTAACATGCTAGAACAATCCAAAAACATTGTCATAAAGGGTGCCAAACGGCCCCGATTGAAGTTTGTTCGTGAGTGACGGGTCATGTTTGTTTCACCTCCAATGAAACTTATGAATTCGGGAGTTGCTAGAAAGTAATTGCATTGTTGTGTGTCCGCCAATTTTAATACTGCGAAACAAGGGCCAATGATAAATGCTAAGTACCGGCAAGTGGACCCAGATGAAGTAGACCGCCCTATTTGTGGCACTTTTATTTATACAGGTGAAAGGCTGAGACTTTAAGGACAGTTGGCCCATTCTGATCTAAAAATAGTGACATCACCCAATAAGATAATGTTACTGTGTTGTTATTTGACTTCTCTGGTATTTTTTGCATGAATCTTTATTACTTGTAGGCATGCTTTTTCAATTTTAATTAGAAGCAGAAAGGTTTTTACATGTATCTGTTATATGTTTATAACCAATATTTAACAATTTTCCCCTGACAATCACTGAATGACTCATTAAAACAGTGCTTCATCATATATGGTACAGGATAGTGTGTTTACTCATGTTCAAGTTAAATACAAACAATGATATCGCGTGATGTATTGCACGTTAGTATTCATTGGTTATGGTTCAAGCCTTGGCTCATGCACCTGTTCCGATTATGACTTGCATAGGATTTGTGTTGTGTCAATGGCTCGAACCAAAGTTAGCCTAGCCGTTGACCTTGCAAGGTCTTATTCTAACAGGCTCTACATCAACGATTTGAAGAGGTAGGGATAGGGTTGAGTAAACCGATTGTGATGGTAATGTATGAGTACAGATAGAGGAAAACCTGGAAACTTAATTTGAAACCTCCAGATTTTTTGGCATTGTTCTGTAGAGAACTTTTTTTGGAATAGGGCAACAAACTATGAAATACCCCTCCCCAAAGGTGCTATATAACGGCAGAGGTCTTGTGATAGAGATTATACCTATATATGTCAATCCATGGACAGATAGGATGTTCCTCTCCCTTGATGCTAACATGTGGACCCAATTGGATGGAAGCTTCCTGTAGAATCTTTTTGGATTTGCATAGGAAAGGGTCCTGAGAATACTTTTTTTGGATTGCCCAGGCATTGGTCCAGAGATCTTTTTGGATTGCCCAAAAGTGTCCAAGATCTTTTTGGATTGACAGGAAGTGGTTCAAGATCTTTTTTTTGGATTGCCCCAGGAAGTGGGTCGCAGAGATCTTTTTGAGTGCCGCAGGACAGTGGTCTAGAGATATTTTTGGATTGCCCCAGGACGTGGTCAAAATAATGAATCAAGTCATTAGCCCCTACAAATTTTCATAGCAAATTTGGTATTTTCAATTTCATCTTTTTAAGCTTTCAAAAAAGAAGGAAGTCAAGGGGAGTCAGGTGGTCTGAGGAACATAGAGGAGTTTGACTTTGAAATTCCAACGTTTTGGCGTGTCACCAGCCCATCACGCACCTGCACACCCCTCAACTCCTAGTGCAATTCCGAGTTCAGAGGTAGGTAGAAAGCGAGAATCTGTTTAGTTCAAGTGTTCTCCCGAAATTGGACAACTGGCCAAGAGTGAATGCTTATAGGTTAATAACTTATAGTTTGCCGTCTTCTTACATATCGGCCGTGTGTGTGTCGTTTTGGTAAAGTGTTAACCCTGCACTTATTGAACTCATAGTCTTGTCGCATCGACTGAATAACTTCATACGGGTAGCAATGTTCCGAGTGGTTTGCACTCTACAGTTTGACCGATTTGCAGCTCGTATGATAATCAGCTCAAATGCATATTGCAAGTTCGCAATCAACTGAAACTGGATTGAATTTGTTTTAAGAATTTATTAATTAAATTCATTTTATTTTTTTTACTTTTCTTCCCCTTTCCCTCCTTTTGCCGAATTGGGCAAACAAAAGCATTTCATCCTATGAGGGCATGTAAACGTCCGTCTCATGTCAAATGTAAGAGTGATACCTGCCAATTACGCATTCCAGACATGAAACTTCTCCTCTTTTCAGCTGACGTCCTCTTTTTTGTTGCCCAAATTTACACATTTCTATTATATTCAGCCCTTTTTTAGCTGTTTTCCCAAATTCCCATGCTGTTTTTCCGGGTTCTTTGGAGCTTCCCTCGTTTTTCACTAGAGGCAGTTTCGGATCTGATATCATTCATCAGAGTCATTTTGACAAAAAGTAGGGTGAAACTGTTGCTGTTTGATGCCAGATGCTATTAGGTAGTTACAATCTAAACACAAGGCAAAAGTAACTTTCCTGTTCTTTGCAAGCCAAAAATTTTTTTTGTTTCAAACCTGTGCATCATGTTTTCAAAGGCAAAATAAGCCTACAATATGTTTGACTTTTTACCTCATTTGCATAAATAGAACCAATATTGTTGTCATGACAACCTTCAATGAAAGAGATGGTTTGCAAACGTTGCCCTCACAAGGAATTTGCTTGTTTACCTTTTGAAATAATCTCATGGACCAATCAGTAACAACAATGCCCACTTCGGTGTTTTATTGATCAATAATCAATTTGTTACTGATTCATTACCGATTGTTTAATTTTACAAATAATTTTTCAAAATGGATGAAAGTGGATGCAAGAAGAAGAGGAGAGCAAGAGGCCATCGAATCAATAAGAGGTACTGCAACCCTTGAGAATCCCAAGGTAAATGTCACAATGATCTGACAACATCTGAACAAGAGCATGGGACCACTAACAAAGATGAATCTCTAGGATAGATCACAGAGAATGAATCCCTATCGTTAGTCCTACCCTAGAATATTACAAGGGGTGGAATCTTTTTGCCCTGATGCTCGAAGGCTGGACCTGCTGCTAGGCCTCAAGATGATATCTAGCATAGATACAGAAGATAAATGCCATGATCGTTAGTCCTACCCTAGAAATATTCACAAGGTGGATCCTCTTTTTTGCCCTGAATGCTTGAAGGCTGGACCTGCTGCTATTCCTCAAAGATGATATCCAGCAAGATACAGAAGATAATGCCATGACCAAGTGTCCTAATCCTAGAAAATATTCACAAGGGTGGATCTCTTTTTGCCCTGAATGCCCTTGAAGGCGGACCTGCTTGTAGACCTCAAAGATGATATCCCAGCATCGTAACAGAAGATCATGCCATGATCAGTTAGTCCTAATCCTAGAAATATTCACAAGGGTGGATCTCTTTTTGCCCTGAATGTATTTGAAGGCTGGACTGGCTCAAGTGGCGTAAATTTCTTTTTTGACATTGGGGGGGATTTGGGTTGATGGAAATTATGAATGAAACCGGGTTTACTGACAAGATCCGTTACTATCACTACGTGCGCGCCGAACGCGCCAAAAAATCATTTAGAGGCTATAATCGTTAAATTTGATTGTAATTTAGAACAAATGCGTGCGAAGCCGCGCTGGAATTTACCATTTTTTAACTACCATGGTAATATGAGGTTAGGATTTTTGGTCAAAAACGCATGAACGGGCATCAACATTGCGGGGATGATCATTTTGACCATCCCCCTCATCAAAATATTGGGGGAGATCACCCCCCCATCCCCCCCAGGATTTACGCCTATGGACTTGCTGGTAGGCTCAAAGATGATATCCAGCATAGCTAACCCAAGATAAATGCCATGATCAGTAGTCCTAATCCTAGAAATATTGCACAAGGGTGGCTCTCTTTTTGCCCTGATGCATTGAAGGCGGACCTGCGGCTAGGCCTTCAAAGATGAGATCCCAGCATAGATAACAGAAGATCAATGCCATGATCAAGTTAGTCCTAATCCTAGAATATTTCACAAGTGGGAATCTTTTTGCCCTGATGCATTGAATGCTGGACTTGCTGGTAGGCCTCAAACAGGTACATCTCATTCCTCATGGAATGACCCTTCCTTGAGGTTATTAATCAGGTGTGTAACCAGCCCAGTCTTGCCAAGGAGGAAAATTCCTGATCGCAAACCCAAAATGCCATGGCTGTCGGCAGAAGGTGCAAAAATCGCTGCATTTTCATATACCTCTTTTTCCGAGGAATTTCAACCAAGTTTTCAGCCCTAAATCTGTGCAAAATTAAAGAAATTCCGGCGATTTTCGTGTGCTACGCGCCCAGTTCACAAGTTGGGACTTCACTTGCAGTACAATCGCCATGACGGACTTACGAATTTTCTCCCTCTGGTCTACCGCATCGGTACAACCACTGATACGGCTGCTTTAACCTGATATCCCATCTTTTTCTTTCCCCATCCCCCCCCCCCCCCCCCCCCCGCTGGCCTGGCTGGCTAATGATAATGGTTCAACAAGTTCAATGAGGAATTATTTCACCTAGTACATCACTCTTCCGAGATGTTGAAAGAAAAAGAAGGCTATCCATTCACAAGGGACTAACCCAGGTTTAATCCTGTGCTCAAAATTAGGCCCACCTTGGAGAATACAACCCCAAGTATTTAATGGCAATGGTGCTGTTTTACCTTGTTTTTTTTTGTTAAAATCTATTTTCTCCTCATATTACGCTTCTCTTATGTGTTATGTAGAGCGGGAGCACGGACTTGGGTCAAACATCATCCCTGTTCATGTTCCCACCTACATCTCAACTTTGACACCTTTTGGTATTAGTATGAGAAATCTCATCAATGCAAGGTAGTTAGTGGTGTTCCAAATTGTGGGTCACTTTTTCAATAGGGGCCAATTAAGTTTCACAAGGGGGTTCAACTTTAAATACTCCAATCATGTTAAAATGTATGCAATTATTGTCCGTCGAAGTCATACAATTTTTCAAAAATGTTAGTTTTGTACCAGCTATGACCATTGGTTTTGTTATGAGTTTTGGTACAATTGCAAAGTGAGCCACCTATGTAATGTAATCAACCGTTCAGATGAATTATTTCACCTATAAAATCACTCTTCCAGAGGATGTTGAAAGGAAGAAAAGAAGGCTATCCATTCACAAGGGACACCCAGGTTAATCCTGTGCTCAAAATTAGGCCCCACCCTGGAGAATCAACCCCAAGTATTAATGGCAATGGTGCTTGTTTCTTGTTTGTTGTTAAAAAGATCTTTTTTTCCCATATTAAGCTTCCTTCTTATATTATTAGAAATTGTGGTGTCACTTTTTCAATAGGGGCCATTTTAAGTTTACACAGGGGTCAAACTTGTAAAATTACCAATTCACCCCCCTTTCCCCAACATGTATGCATATTTCCGTCTATTCATAAGGATTTCAAAAATGTTAAGTTTGTACCAAGCTATGACCATTGGTTTTAGAGTTATTGGGTAAAAATGGGCAAGTGACACCTATGATATGGTACATTATTTATAACAAGTATAGTTTGTACCAGCTATGACCATTGGTTTAGAGGTATTGGGTAAAAATGCCAAAAAGTGCAAAAAAGGTCATTTTTCATTTGTACAGGGCGCACACAATCCCAAGAAGTTGCTCCAATTTTGATAAAAATGAACAATTGTTCATCTAGCTTAATGTGTCAAAATAAGGAATCGGTTGTAGCATCTGCAATGCACAGTTAATCTATGCATGTGACAAAATAGGTCATGGGGCAACATAATCAATTGGCATTGCACCCTTCTTTGACCCTTATCTCCATAAGTATACATTGAATTATAATCAAAAATATAATTTTGTTGAGCTCCTCATTCCTCAGGCAATAATTGCCAGTAAACATAAATATAATCAGAGTAACATTTAATGTTGACCCCTGTACAAATTGGGTTTGACCTTTTTGCCCTTTTAGCCATATTTACGAAAATAAACTCTAAAACCATGATCATAGATGTGGTACAAACTATACATTTTTGGAACACTGTGACAGACGGGACAATTATGCATACATTTTCACATGATTGGAGCAATTTAAAAGTTTGACCCATGGGTAAACAAAATGGCCCCTATTGCAAAAAGTGACACCACAATGTGAGACCACTACTACCTTGCATTGATGTAGAGGGTCAATACTAAACACTAAAGGTCAAACCTTAGATGTAGGTAGTTCTGGGGCATGAAAAAACTCCCTAAATAAGGACCCTATGATATTTTGCTCCTGCTCTATATCACTTGCAAGGTAATTTAAGATACCTGATTTTTTTATAATTCCTTAAGGAATTTCGGATTAGAAAATCACTGATAGGTTTTAGTTAGTTTAGTTATACCAAAGTTTTAAATCCGGTTTGTCCCCGTTAAAAGGGTGGCTGGATTACACCGCACTCAGCAACACTGCTGTGTGAAGATTTTTGGAGCAAAAGATAATTGACCGGATGCCCTTCCTGACGTAATCCACAGTTGCGACGGTGGCCTAGCCTTTGGGCAATCCCACGCACCCAGCAAGGCAGCATGTGCTGGGTTGCCGCCATTAGCTCTCCAAGAGCTGACGCCATTGTAGGTAGATCTTCTTTTCATTATACAGGGTACACCAGCTACCCTCCTCATCAGAAAGCCGATGGGGGTGTCGGTTTAGGCGCGCAACTCGGGCTGGGACAGTAGTACTGGTTACCAGGATACCAGTAGGCAGGTCCTCAAGGAAACCTGACCCGGACTTCATTTCTTGATAGTTTCTTGATAGTTTCTTTGAATGCTAACATTCTTTATATACACAGAAACCACTCTTCAGAGGTTAATAAGAAAACCCCCAGACCGTCAGCCTGAGGCAGAAGACTACCGTCTTCCAGATTACTTGCAGGAGGAAGTCTCGCTATGCCATGTCACGTGAGGATCGATAGCTAGCCCACCTTGCTAGCAAGCAAAATATGGACAGCACGGTAACTGAAGGTTGGTTATTTACTACTGAGAAAACAAGTTAACGGCTGACTCGGGAGATTTCCCCGGTAGGCCGCACTCAATTTTCAAACAAATAGGTTTTTTGCATATATACATAATGCTTGTCCCTATAATACACTGTGTGCAATAATAAGCTCAAATTGAGTCCTCATATAGAAAATCGCCAAAGTGTGTAAACATCCGGATCCAGAAGTTTTGTTGTACACGGTATTATATGCACTGTGACACTGACAAAAATGTGATACGGCCATAAAAACAAAAAGTCTGATTCATCTCTACTTTGAATTGAGCATGTTAGGGGAGTTCTTTAGTTCTAGTTTGCATATTTTTATTAGACAAAAAAAATTTACATTTCGAAATCTGGAGTCAGCCTTTAATTTTCGCAAGTAATGTTCAAGATTTTTGTGAAGCCCCCAAAAAAACAAATATGTTTGTGTCAGAAGACTGTGTGCATAGTTATAAAGCAGTTTTCTTGTATGTATTTTTGCAAAAAGGCAACAAATGAAGCCTTTGTTATCCCCTGGCTTGAAAATCAGTAGGTGCATTTTGCAAGAGTGCTGCATGTCCGTATTATGTATGTGTGTGGGTGTTTGTGTGTGGAGGGGTGTGGTGTGTTCCGTTTATTTGATTCTACAGACATAGGCAAGGTCAAAGGTCATTTGAGGTCAATTTTCAACTGCCACCTTGCCAAGGGATCACGCAAGTTTACTGTGCTGTATTTTCAGTCGTTTAAACTAAGATTTAACCATACCGTGTATGGTTCTGCTTTCTCTCTGAAACAAACTGATTTTGTCAAGCAGTCATTGGTTCTGGCAATCCTAGCTGCATATTGCTTGCTTCATGGTTTATTCTGAAACACTCTTTTTGGCCTTATAACAAACTTTGCTAGCTGAAAAAGGTTCATGAGTTTGTGGGGTCCTTGTGGTTGCAAAAAAAAATATTGGAGTGTAAACTCCATGGACATAAGATATTTTGAAGAATCTAGGGTCCTCACACTTGTAAACCTTATTTTAACTAAAAAAATAATTTTGTCTAGTCATGGAAGAAATGTGATATAAAATTAAAGGGTTAGTCATATGTCGATTTTTTATTATCCCCTGGCTTGAAAAGCAGCGGGGGATATTGCGAGGGTGCTAATGTCCGTAGGATTTTGTATGTATGCTGTATTGTGTGGTTCCATTGTGGTATGTTTGGTTAGGTTTTCGTTTTTCCGCGTCGTCTTCGAAAATTTAAGTCCGATTTAACCCAGACTTGGGGTTAAAGGCTGATTCAGAGATTTCAAAATATACATTTTTTTGTGTAATTAATTAAAGTAGTCAATAATAACTAAAAGAGCACTAATGCTCAATACAAAGTCTGTGAATAACCAGATTTTTTGTTTTCATCAGTAAACATATGTACATATTTTGCAGTGCCTAGGATACTGTGTATAACAAAAATTCCGGATCCGGAATGTTTTAAACAAAGTTTTTGTTTGAGTTCCTCTTTGATTCTGCGCTTAGCTATTCAACACAGTGTTTAGTATCAGGTTCAAGCATTTATTAAATCCCAAAAACACAATTTGTTTGACAAAAATGAGGGCGCTCTCATAGGGAAATTTCTGAGTCATCCTTTCAGGTGCAATGGGGCACATAGTTGGAGTAACAAAAGGCTAGAGGTCTGACGTCCATCTTGAATCGGCGAGCTCACTTGTGTACACTTAGCTGTTTCCCCCGCCAAAAGCCCATTACAACTAAAACTTACGGCACGGAAAAATGCACTGTCTCGTTGATTTCGGTCAGGGGCCCCTCGATATCAAATGACCTAATATCCAAGAACATTGTCAGGCCATGTGGTTTGTTGCAGAAAGTTTTACCGTCACGTGATCGCGCACGGTGTTTTTTGCAGATTTACAAAATGGTTTCCAAAATAGCGTGGCTAGCATGTTCGTATTTTCTATGACGAGTGTGACGTATTAACACAGTAAGTAGTTCACAGTTGTATGGTTTGTATCATTTGGTATGGAACTTTGACCTCGAGGTGCGAAAACAGCGTCCGCTTGCGAGTTTGTTTGTATTATTGGTAACAGCGAAATAAAGCGTTTTCGGCCCCTGCCTAAGAGAATAACCGAACGTCCAGAGGCCTTGCAATAGGGGTTCCTAACGAAGCACACAACGCGGGGGAAAGGGTCATTGTGGATGAATGTCAACGGTCATGTACCAAGGTCAAAGGTCCTGAGGCCTGTCATTACAAACTGCATCTTGCCGGGGGTTGACCAAGTTTCTTGCTGTATTTTTTAATTACAGCTGAATGATTGAGGTTCAGGACATTTGGTTAGCATGCAACTAAATCTGATTTGGGCTGCTTTGTTTTCTCCTGGTTGACTACTGTCTTCATAATCATTTTGAGTCTCGGTATGTCATGGACGTTCATTTCATTCACTAACATGTTCTCAGCATCATTCTTCTTTTTGTGTCCTCTGCAAGAACTGCAGAAGGCACATATTGAATTACTCTTGGCATATTCTGTGGTTCTGTTGTGTGTCGCTCTCTGTGGTCAAAATGTTAACCCTTAATATATTGCATGCGTACGATGATTGTCACGTGGAAAGGAGGGGGTTGGGTGGGGTGACATGTTGGTCGACCTCAGTGCCCTATTGTGACCTCATGTGACATTGGCCGTTCATAATGGTTAACACTAATATATTGCTGCGGTATAGTTTCCATAAGAGCTACGATGATGTAAGCTGGTGGAAAGGAGGGGGTGGGGTGCCCTGTTGTTGACCTTGTGACCTTTGGCCCATTCACAAAACCGTTGCGGCAAGACATCACTTGCGGTCCTATGACGCGATGTTAATTTATTTACTTTACATGTGTGTCTCATCCATCACATTCATTCATTTCACCATTTGTCCATCCACAGCCTGCTAGAGTGTCATCAAAGCACCAAAGGATCCAAAGGTATGCTTATTTGTAACATGCATTTACAAAATGGGCAGAAAGCCACATGTCAAGCAAAATAAGACTCCTTCGTAGTTTCAATTTTGAGTTTTTAATTTGGCTGCCTCCCTTTCAAAAATCTACATTTTTGATTCAAAACCCAATTACAATTGGGCCAGTCTGTTCTTTAAATTATGATAATTGCACAAGAAATTAGAGTAAAGCAGGTTATGAGTTCCCTTGACATCCCGCCCAACCATGGCATTAGAGTTTTATTTTTAACAGACCTGAAAGAAACGATTTCTCGATCATTCCAGTACGCCAATTCTTTTCAGTAACTTTCCATGGTCACAATATGTTTTGTAATTGCAACTAAGGCCTAGTCTCCACATTGCCAAATTTATCCCACATCAATATCACCCCATGGAATATGCAAGAACTCTGACTTAAGTTTGAAGCGTTTTGAAAAAGTTGTTGACGTTTTACAAAGAACTACACAACTGCCACAATAACTTGCCAGGGAAGAAGAATCTGCCAGTCCTGGCGAAAACCAATATGTTTATAGTTGTTTTTCATGACATGAAAATTATTGGTTTTCCACATTTTATTCAGAGAAACATTCTCTTTTCCGTTCAACTTTTTTGTTGAATACAGGTTCATTCATTTGCCAGTTTTTCTCTTGGGTGATAGCAGGCAGTGGTGGCCAAGCCTCTATTATAGCAACTCACCAAAATGTCGAAAGAAATTAAAGCAATACTTGTGTGCAACACAAACAATTTGGGTCTTTTATGTGGGTCTGTCATGGGTGTTTCCCATGACCCACATACGACCTCATACTCGTTCAGTTATTCATACAAAAAAATCAAATAACCCTTCCAGTGGAGTTGAATTCTTCAACGGTTTTGGAATAAGACAATATTCTTTGACAACATATAAAATATTCAGATTTTTTTGTCAAGATTTCGCTTGTTATAATTACCCAATGGCACCGTCTGAAATTGGGATTTATTGGCCGCCCTCCCGTGGGTGATCAGATTCATGTTCCACCTTAATCAATGATTGGTTTTGTCCTCTTGGGAAGGCATATGACCAAATACCCAATTACAATTTTTTTGTTTACATTGGTCCCGGCTGTTTCGAGAGTATGAAGCCCAATGTTTACCAACTTGGTCCATTGACGTCTGTGAGGCTATTTGTGGTTTTTTCTACATCGGGGATGTTTTTGTTCAGAGCATCAAAAGAATACATTTTCATGACCTTAATTCACTTGGGAAATGAGAAAAATTGAATTTTTAGCTGATACCAAATCGTACATACGACCCATCGTAAGCAACCACATTTCACAGTTAGAATCCCTATTGCCGTTGCGATTTGTTTGACTTAAAGGGGCATTTTGTGATCCACAGTACGCCCTCATGCCCCCGACTTACTCCAAAAACTTTGAGATTTTTATATCAGTTAACCTGTTAGCCCTAGTAATGCATGTGTACCCCATCTATTCGATCGCATCTGTAAGAAATTCGCAATTTTGTATTTTCTGTCCGTACATCGTACAGAATTACGTACAGGTAGCTTATGGGACACTGTGCTACAACCAATTTTGCTCATACATCAAACCGCAAGCTCGGTATCACCTGAATTTTTGGGGATAAGCCTTTTCTCAATGATATCTAGCGACCATGTTATGATGGATCTGAGACCGTACCCGAAGAGCTACAGGATTGACTGAATGGCACCTACACCAAGCTTGTTATGCGAGTTCAAAATTGTATCCGTGGTATGATCACATGACCAAAGCATATGGAGATATCCCTCCAATCTCATCTTCGGTTGCCTAACGCCGTGCATGATTTGCCGGTCACTGCCATCGTGCGATTGATCAAGTAGTCTCAGGCGTCACATGTTGGAAGTTACCGTGCCAAAACAGGGGTCGTCGTCCCTTTAATACATTGATGTGATTGCTCGAGACATCCAGCAGGATCCATCTGACATCCCCAACTTAATGACAAACAGGGACATTTGGCGCTACATGGTGAACAGCATCTCGGCTACGGCTGTTAGATAGATAAAACACAAAGTGCTAGAATCACGAAATGCACCTTTAAGATGGGTTTATGATGCGTCGTAAGTCCATGTGAAATCCACCCCAGCTCACCCACATTTATTATTGAGCATTTTTCTTAAAATTAATAGTTGAAGTACATCTATGTTGTTTCTCATTTTTTTTTTCATTTAGTGATTGATGTTTTGTTTAAAACTGTATGTTACATGCTAAAATAACAAACTTAAATAAAAAGAAGAAAAAATCAACTTTAAATATTTCTTTGTTTGAACAGAAAGAAAGTTCGCAACAATCACCAACCTCGGCCAAAGTAAAACCAAGGAGTCCGCCTATCAAGAAGGTCCAGAAAGGACCCAGAGTAAGAGTGGGAGAGAAGGCTGCAGTAGCTGCTGCAAAGGCTAGGGCTGAAAGGGCCAAAGCAACTGAAAGTGAAGAAAAATTACGATTTAAAGTGATAGAACCAAAGGTAATATGGATGTTACTTTGTATTATAAGTCCTGGACGTGTGTTCTTTCCAAAGTAATGTGGGCATGTATGGTTCACGGGATAGAGTGATGGATTTGTGGTCTTGAGCCTCGCTGTCGCCATTGAGTTGCGCACTTAAAGGGATAAGCAGCGATTTGGATAATCCGAAACATCAAAAATATCAAAATTTATATTTTTGAATTCTTGTTACTGGCATGGATATGCAAACATAACCTGCAAGTGGTTGGCTTGAAATCTGTGTATTAAAGACAAGATGGTACTTTTCATCTGATTCTTCAATTTCTATACGAGTGTATCAACATTCCAACTGGAGATCAAAAAAGCATTTCCCAGTTAAAGGGGGATGGCCCGATTTAAAGATATGAAGTTTTCATCTTGATAGATTGGCCTTCACTCCAAAACCCCATCTGTAAAGTTTTGCGCCGATATTTCAATCCGTTTTGAAGCGGGAGCTAAAAACGTGATTTTGTAAACCCCATAGAGTACTGTGTAAAATTAATATTGGTCGATCAAAACACGGCACATTTTTGCTCATAACTTCCAAACCAAACCAAACATCCTTTGGCTCTAAGATTTCACATCCTGACAGGGTAAATGAGAAAAATAGTAGCTTGCTTCTGATACCAAAATGTTGACCACTTCCTGTAAAATCTGGGGCTTCTGGGGACGATGCTATTAGCTTTCGGGCCATGGACCTTTAATATCCCAGATTTTAAGCATGATATTTTGCACCATCATCAATACAGTTTGACCTCAAACACAAACATTATTGATCTTTGTTTATTCTGTACTGGTATAAACCACAATCAGCTGTTTAGTCAGCTGTATGTCTATTTGTGGGAGATGGTATGACAAATTTCCTCAAATACTTCATTCTTTTAACTTTTTGGTGGTTTGTTTCTACATTAAAGCAGTTATATGGAATTGTACGCACATATCCCTGATTTCTAAGTTTAAAAAAATTAATGTCTACATTTTTCGATTCTGTCGGATTATCGCTGCTAATCCCTTTAAAGGGATGAGGGCGCATTCAGTTTTCAAACAAATCGTGTTTTTTTGCAGATACATAATTCTTGTCGATATACTAATCACTGCGTGAAATAACTAAGCTCAAATCGAGGTCCTTCATATAGAAAATCACAACTTTGTTGTACAATTCCGAATCCGGAATTTTTATTATACACAGTCCTATGGCACTTTTATACTGTGCATAAATGTTTACTGCATGAAAACAAAAAATCTGATTCATCTCTATCTTTAGTTCTAGATGACTATTTTTAATTACTACACAAAAAAATTATATTTCAAAATCTCTGAGTCAGCTCTTAAGCAAGACACTTGACCTCTTTTGCCACTGTATATCCAAGGGTGAAATGTGGAGCTGTTGGGGGAAGGCACAATCCAGGTGTGCTAGGTGTGTGCAATTAACTGGCACCCACCTAGTTGAAGCCAAATAATACTGATGATTTCCTAGTGGAAGCAAAATTAGTGAACAGAGGTATTATTTTTATAGCCAGCATAGTTTCTCTCAAACAATTAGGCTGATCAATGCCATTACTGTATAAGTGCAAGATGAAAACAGTACAGTTTAAACACCAAAATGATGGTACATCAATGTAATTCAGCTTAATTCATAAGGAGACACTGTTGGACTGAATGCATGATTCTATCAGAAAAGGTGACTTGGCAAAACTTAAATAATACACAGGGATCAAGTTAATGTAGTATACTCAAATCAACTGGCATACATTAACACCTTTTTGAACAGGGTTACAAATTGCTCTCTACACTCATATCTGCTCAACTTAATATTTAGAGAATTGAGGGTTCTATCTTCAGAGAATAATAAAAACTTCGTTACTCTTGCTTTATTTCAACAGCCAGCTGAAGAGCCAATAAAACTACAAATACAAGAACAACCTCCAAAGCCTTCAGAACCAACCCCTGCAAGTGTGCCAAAAGAAAAAACCAAGACCCCAGTCAAACCAGATGCTAAGCTTAGCACAACCAAACTTGATGTGAAACCATTGCCAAAGCTACCAGAAGTCAGGAAAGGTGTTAAACCGGGACCAGTGCTTAAATCCACCAAGGAGGCACCAAAGAAAGTAGGTGGAAAGCGTCAGTCGATACTAAGTGGATACGCCAAGTCTAAAGGGGCCAAGAAGACAACATCAGATGAGCAAGATGATGAGGAGGAGGTAAAAAAAAGTTCATCTGGTAGGGTAGATCAAACAGAAGAGAAGAAATGGATCATTTTTGTTCAGTAGCCAAACTCTTCCATTTTCTAAACTACAACATCAGCAGAGCTTTGAAATGTACAAGTTCATGAATGGTTAACACACACAGCCCGTAATTCACAATGGCCCGTATTCACAAAAGAACTTAGTCTTGGCTTAACTCTTAGTCAAGGACTAAGTCCATCTAGAAGGACCCTTTAATTTATTTAAAACAGAATATGAAAGAGAAACAATTTGAAATAGGTAAGTTCTCAGCTTTGAGTGTCTACCTGTACTTTCTCTTTGTATTTTCAGCAGAAAAAGCTAATATAGGAAAGAAGATGAATTTTTAGAGGCCCTTCTAGTAGGACTTAGTCCTGGACTAAAAGTTAAGCCAGGACTAAATTATTTAGCCGGTATTCACAAAAGCGGGTTAACTTTAACCCAGTGTTAATTTTAACCTTGGGTTAAATATCCCATAGAGGATAAGGCCAAAAAAAAAATTTTGTTTGATTGTCCTCATCCGACCGACCGTATACCATCGTCCCTACCGTTTTACTTTTTTTTTGGAAAAAGTTTTTTTTTAATTTTTGAGTGAATTTTTTTTTTAAATTAAATTTAATTAAATCAGAAAAATGGGTCAAAAATGTACCAAAATCTGCCTATATCAGTCATGATAGGAATTGAGAACTGAGTCTAACACACATTGGGTCTTGCAATATAAATAAAAACTTGGAGTTGTTCCATGATATTTGTGATATAGGCCTGTTTTCAAGAGTACAGGCCCGGGAGTACAGGTCCCGTCAAAGGAGGGGGGAAGCGATGGTGCGACGCCGAAGCAACGCTTATATTATAGCGCCGTGTTCAACCACAATATATGCCAGACAAGTGCACACTCACCCAGCCTTGTAAACAAAGAACAAGTTTCCTTTGGGGCTTTGTCATTCATGTTAAAAATGTTATATTAAACATATCAGTGCATTGTCCATTGAAAAAAAAAAAAAAAAAAAAAAATTTTGTTTGATTGTCCTCATCCGACCGACCGTATACCATCGTCCCTACCGTTTTACTTTTTTTTTGGAAAAAGTTTTTTTTTTAATTTTTGAGTGAATTTTTTTTTTAAATTAAATTTAATTAAATCAGAAAAATGGGTCAAAAATGTACCAAAATCTGCCTATATCAGTCATGATAGGAATTGAGAACTGAGTCTAACACACATTGGGTCTTGCAATATAAATAAAAACTTGGAGTTGTTCCATGATATTTGTGATATAGGCCTGTTTTCAAGAGTACAGGCCCGGGAGTACAGGTCCCGTCAAAGGAGGGGGGAAGCGATGGTGCGACGCCGAAGCAACGCTTATATTATAGCGCCGTGTTCAACCACATTCAATATATGCCAGACAAGTGCACACTCACCCAGCCTTGTAAACAAAGAACAAGTTTCCTTTGGGGCTTTGTCATTCATGTTAAAAATGTTATATTAAACATATCAGTGCATTGTCCATTGAAATTGCACTGTTTTAATTATTATACTTCAGTCTGAATGTGATGCAATATCATATTACAACTACGTGGCTAAAAAAAATAAAATAAAAAAAAAATAATAATTCCGACCGACCGACCCATTCTGCCAGAGGCATCTATGGACAATCAAACAATTTATTTTTTTTGGCCTAACATGAATCCATGATCGTGGGTTAAACCCTGTTTAAACCTGGATTCAAGTTAACCCGCTTTGTGAATACCGGCCTTTGTGAATACAGGCCAAAAATGTTTAAAATAGTATTCAATCTATGTTTAACTTGTTCTTAAAGGGGCACTACCCGATCCTCAGCCTTGACCCCACCACTCCCACCATCAAACCTGAGATTTTGGTATCATTAGAAAGCTTGTATTTTTCTCACCCACCACGCAGGAAACAGAACAAACAGAGGCATCACAGGTGACGGAAGGAGCCAAGGCATCAGATGAGACTGTGCCCAGTCCAAGTGGTGGTACAGAAGACCAAGATGGTGGCATGGTAGATGTAAGAGGCATCAAGACCAGGGTCTACTCTGTCAGCTGTAGATGATATTAGGAAAGGTTAGTTACATGTTAAGACGATTACCCTGGTAGATTCTGCATATGTTATATTAACACAAATCAGTGTTTTTAAGATAGCTATCCACATGACTTGAATATAGGTAGTCATTTCATCAAAACCTTGACTAAGCTAGCTGGTTTGGATTCATTTGAATCAGTTTATGTTGATTCTTAATATGGTCATGTGAAACCTTTGTTGGTTTATAATTTTTTTATTAAAAATCTCACAAAGACCCTGTGGGCACTTCTTTTCCAGGTCAGTGGAATAGCATATATGTGGAGAACATTCCATAAATATTTGACTTTGAGGTTGTTTTCTTGGTAAAATTGGTGTAGGACAAACTTTTACCATTCTCCTCAAAAGATCGTTAACAACTGACTTCCATTATCATACCAAGTCTTATGAAAAACCATCGTATTATTGATTCTCACATCGTTATTATTCCACAGGAATTTGACTTTTAAAACAGGATCAGGATTAAATATGGCAGGTTCATACACCACAGTTAAACATGAGTAACAAAACACTGTTATGAATAATTTCAAAACCTTATCGTGTGGTTTAATTCTTCTTATCGTGTCCAAACACGGGTTCTCAAATATGATCCAGCCGGAGTTGGGTACAACGTCTGACTGTTTCCCTGAATTCCGCAAGGTCGTGTTTGTGCATTGTGCTCCGCAATGGACAGACCAAGAGCTGTCCATTTCGTGGTGCTGGTCACACCAAAGGTAGTATCTGATCTGATCTCCAGATAGCCCCCACCTTCCTGCAAGGAACCTAGATCGGCCAGTTCTGGTTCTCAATCTGGTTGAGGCAGTGCCATTCGCCCCGAGGAGGTCAGTTCAGGTGGGAGTAATCACCAGTTCAATACCGATAGTGTAATTGGTGGATGGCAAGTTCTTCCCACAAGGAGACTCTCTTGGACCTCCTTAGAGACTGTTTCGACGAGGTTGAGAGGTGGACTTTGCTCTTACGAAACTCACTGCTGGATTTTAAGGTGGGTGTTGGCAGCAGGTATCTGGTCCAGGACATAGGGTGCTTCCATTAGATACTTGGCAGAATGCTAGTGCATGCTAGCTTTGCTTCGACGGTGTCTGGTGGAGCAATTTCCTGCTAGGATGTATAAAGTTTCGTTGGTATGGACGGAGGCAGCCTGTGATAAGCCGGCAGGGAGGCATATAACATGACTCAAGCTCTTGGCATGGGTTGATCTTTCCCATACAGGGCAGGCATACTCGGGCCGTCGCTAGACAATTTGTCAGGGGGGTGTAAACTGAAGAAATGTTATTGCTGCAGTAAGAGCCTGGAAGCGTTAGATAAGTGAGCGTCTAAACCAATGCAAAACAACGGCATGCGGTTCGGGACCCACTTTAAGGGCAATTAAAGACTTTCCTAAGTAGATGCTCTCAAAAGGGACCATGTCTGTGATCTGCACACCGCAAGTGAACGTTCAAAAGGCGGCAACTGGAAAGCCCTGAAAATATCGCATGGGTGAGGTCCAGGGGCCCGATTTAGGGCCCCGTGGTGGGATGAAGAGGCAGCCCGGGGGCGGAGCCCCGGAAGCTCTTGGCTTTGAGCTATTCAGACCTTCAACGGGGGGGGGGGTGGTAATTAGAATTCAAATCAAAAGAAAAGGACTGGTTTAAGTTAGCTCACTACCTGGGCATATATAGGCCTAAGCTTGACTGCCAAGGGGGAAAGTACAGTATACACATAGCGATGCGCACATGTTCTTTAAACGGGGGGATATAGGTGCAGAGCCCCAGCGGGGTCCAGGGGCCGAAGCCCCATGGAGCTCTTGGATTTGGAGGCAATCAGAACCTCAAGGATGGCCCCTTTTTTGAGGGGTAAATAGAAAATCAATTCAAAGAAAAGACTGGTTTCTAAGTTTGCTCACTGAGACGGACAGTGTAAGCCTGTACTACCACGGGAACTACATAAAGCCGGAGCGCCAAGTCATTTAACGGGTGGGGTGTGTGCAGGAGCACAGCATCGCCTGGGTCCAGAGGGCGGAGCCCCCGGAGCTTTGGATTTTAGTTATGGATGGGTATTTTTGAAGGGTTTAAAGTATAGTAATGTAGACCTGTAGGACCCTGTAGTTTATGGTGCTGGGGGCTAGGGAATGATCCTACCAATTTTTTTTCTTGACCACTTCATCTCCCCGACTGAAAATTCAACTAACAACTGGTAGACCAAACTAGGGAGAATGGCCCATGGCTACCCTCTTGTGCCTGCCACTGCCATGTGCTCATGGTTTCTTAAACTTATACTTTACCCATTTTTATTTCACAAGTACTGTTGGCACATCAACAATTCTTGCTTACTGTGGGCTAAACTTGAAAACAAAACTAGTTGGCTTGAGGGGATCAATTTTCATATTTGTGAGATTTGGTTTAGCTTAGTTCTGGAGTTATATTATGCTTATGAGACGTTCTCGTTTTGTTTATTTTCTGTCCACTTCTTGTCTCTTATTTTCTTTCTCTTCTCTTTCTTTTTTTCTCGCTCTCCCTTATCTTTTTCTCTCTTTTCTTCTTCTCTTTTTTTTGAGGATCAGCTGGGGGGGGTGTTCCCCACCCCCCACACCCCCCCCCCCATGGCGAGGGCCTGGGCCAACTCTGCACATGATTACCACAGGGCAAGTGCCGTCGATATTAGGGTATGTGGGCGAGCACCCCATTTGTGCCAGTGAGTGGTTCAAGATGTTATTGCGGGAACATACTTTACTCTTCGTCTTCTTGATCTGGGGTGTATAGATCCAAGGTAAACTCCTAGGTAGACAGGTTATCACAGTGCTCCAAGGGTTTTCCAGGGACCAGGTAACTTTAAAGCTGACGTGGGACCTTCACGGTTGAGTATATGGAAAGCACACACCTGGTCTTAATGCGAATTCCACGTAGGTGTTTTCCTCATAATAAGGCGCGAGTTCATCCAAAGCTTGGAGAGTCTTCAACAACTGTTAAGTCGGCATCTTGTGCGATAATTCCAAGATCGTCTGCATAAAGAAAACGACAGGTTCCTACCCTCCTAGGTTGGTCGTTGATACAGATGTTGAACAGGAGAGGTGCATGCACACTCCATTGTGGTAGACCATTCTTGCGCTATGCCCATCGCTCTTCTCGGCTCCTAGTGAACAAAAAACAATCCTGGTGTGCCAGCAATCCGCGGAAACTCAGTCAATCGGATGTCCTGGTAATTTCCAGAATGTATGGAGTATGGAATAGGCATATGTGATTAACAGGGTCGTACGCGGTGCTGATATGGTCGACAAACACAGCTCCAGTTACCATACCCTTCTCGAAACCACTCAAGTGTTGAGTTAGGTTGAGTACTTGGCTTGTTGTGGATTGGCCTGGCCGGAAAACCTGCCTGTTCTGGTACGAGGTGTCCGTCTATCACAGGTGCGATACGATTAAGCAGGAGAAGTTCAAAGAGCTTGTAATGTGGGAAAATAAGGGCAGCAATTGTAGAGATCAAGAAGCATTCCTTGCTACTGGGCAAAGATTTTTTAGCTGGCTAGTAGAGATGTTGTCAAGGCCTACTGTTTTGCTGGTTGAAGTTTAGCAATTACCGGATTCCAATTCGTCCATGTTTAAAGGGCGAGTGAAACCAGGGTCCACCAACTATACCTCTTCTGGTTTCTAGTTTGATCTTCTTGGGTTCTTGCTGCACTGCCATTTAAAGCAAGTTGGTGGGCAACTTGGTTGGGTGGGGTGTAACATTTGGATGGCTTTGGAGGTTATGTTGGATCCCCTCGGAGCTTTCGGATGGTAGATAGACCAGGCTTCTTGCTGTTATGGGTCATATCGGTGGCTTCAGTTAAAGTATGCCATGTTTTGATCTTTCCGGGGAGATCCTCTCCGAAACTTGCTCACCTTTAGCAGGTGTTCAGCCGAAAAAGGTCTCTTCAAACAAGGTGAATACTCTTGATATTCCTCTAGCAACCATTCCTTGGAAAGGCCTGGTATATATTCCGTCCTACAGCCCTGGTATGAATCTCAGCGCAATCTTGTTCACTAGTGGGCAAATTGTCATAGTTATAGCGTTTTGGAGGCAATCCTCTTCACGTTCTTTTTCAAGGCATCAGTGAACCCTTCGCCACTCTGCTTCCTGTAGGTAAAGCGGCGCTTAAAAGGTACTTTGATTGGTCTTACTGCAGCGTTGACTTGGGGATACCGATTGGTCGATGTTATGGTCGATGTTGAGTTTGTAGAACAGGATCCAGAAACCAATCTGCTACTCAGGTTAGAGAGTTTGCTACAAAACAATAGCTAGGATCAGGGTTGTAACCTCTCTTCCAACGGGCACTATGAAATGATGGCGGCAGCTTAGAGTCGTGAAAGAGACGTAGATGTTGACGGTCTATCCATTCTTCGAAGCTTGTCCGTCTGTGTTAGTTTCATTGTAGCCCCATGTGGGGTACTTATGGCTGTTGAAGTCGCCAAGAAGTGAGGTTTGGTGGGATTCCCAGGGTTGAGTTGAGGGTGCTCGAAGTATACTGATGGAGGTTTGGACGGAGGACTATGGACAGAGCTAAGCTCAAATGGTGAGGACTTCGCGTTGTCATCTTCCGGCATTGGGGTTGCTTCTACTATGGTGCCTGTTCTCACAAATATAGAAATTACATATTGTCGATGTGGTTCTCTCGGTGGCAAGGAACATTCCTGGTATGGTTGTGGGCGGTGGTTATTGATTACTTGTGGGTTCACTGCAGCATTCTTAGGACATCGTATTACAAAAATCGCAATGATGTTCTTTTTGCATTGGAAAAAAACCCTCCACAGCAATGACGCTATAGTCAAGGCAGACCTAGAAAAGGCCTGCGCTGAGGTCTCGTCATGATTGATGGTATTATTAAGGAATGATGTTACCCTAACACGGACCGGGTCGTTTTGCAGACAACGGCCAAATGCAACGAGGTGCACATCTATTTGTATTTTTAACAGGCCCAGAGCAACGAGAAGAAGAAACAAATTTTGCGTTCTGCATCTCGGCCGATTTTCCCGGCACAGGAAATCAAGTAGTAAAGTTTAACGGCCCCAGATGCAACAAACAACATCGCGTAATTTTCCCGGAAGAGGCCCAGAGTGCAGACGAGGAACATCGCGTTCATTTCCCGGAAAGACGGCACAGTGCAACGAGGAACATCGCGCCATTTTCGGAAAGACGTCCCAGATCCCAGATGCAACGAGGAACAGCGCGTAGCGAATGCAAATGAGAAAACAGGGATCCTAATACATAAATAATAAATAAATAAATTAAATAAATAAGGATTGGTACTGCCACAATTATTTGCATGAAACTGTAGCTTATAGTAGCCAGTCGTGCGTGGAGCTATTACGCTACGTCAAGTCGTGGTGGCGGATATTACGCTACGTTCAGCTCCGGGGGTTTACGTCATGAATGCGTTTATGCATAATTAAAAGTAGCTTATCGAAAATGGTGCGCTATCACCATCGATATCGAAATTGTCTATGGGCCATTTGGACACAAGTGTCACCCGGCCTGATGAAAAGCATTGCGCCTTCTGGGGGCACAACCGTCCGAAATGCAGTGAATAGAAAAAGCCTCGCGTTATTTTCCCGTAGACGTCCCAGGTGCTGCAACGAGGAGGAACATCGCGTTCATTTTCCGGAAGAGGCCCCAGATTGCAACGAGGAAAATCGCGTCCTTTTCCGTAAAGAAGCCCAGATTCAACGAGGAACATCACGTCATTTTCCCGTAAGACGGCCCAGAGCAATGAGTTGCAATGAGTCATTGCGCGACAAAAAATAGTTGTCACTGCCGAGATGCAACGAGAAACATTTTCCGACCCCGGGGTACACGTTTTCGTTTGCCACCGCATTGCGTCGGGCGGTTCGGGTTATGGAAAACAGTGTTTGGGGTTGTAGGTTAGTCGTGCTGGCAGCTACGAACAGGGGAGGAGACCACAAGACGGTTTTTAATAACCTGCCAAAATGAAATACCACAAGGCTCCAAATAGTACTGAAAAAAAAAACATTTCCATTACCATCATTTGTATCCAGGAGACATTTAACCAAGCCAGTTATGAAACCTATACAAAAATAGATGGAATATGAATCATCTTTAGCCCACCTACTAAATTAATCACCAATAATTGTCTTACGATTATCTTATCTGGGTGCATGACCACACAAAATCATAAAGTCCTTAAGAAAATCATCCGGTGGTGTTGGCAATACAGCCATAAGGAAAATCAGCTGAGCAAAAGGACCAATGATTTGAAATTGCTATTGCCAATAGGCGTAAGATCTCGCATAGACCTCACTTTAAGGATTATTTTAAGTTTTTCAAATTAGGAATTGTATTTGGACACTCTATTAATCGGCTAAAATTCTAAAATTTCCATCGCCCACCTGCTTTATTGTTGGTTCGTGGTTGCCCATCCATCCAATGATTGATTGTGTTAACCAAAGCTTAGCATGCTGATCACGTTATTTTTGAAAGCTTTCTAAAAAAATGATATTTTGGCAAATAACTGACTTTTTAGAGTTAAAAAAATGAATTCTATGTTCAGAAGGATAGCATTCGTTACCAGGCCAATGTGTGAATATGTTTATTTGTGGCTATTTTAGCACTTACATTATTGTAGTATTTATGTATAAAATAATTGTTGAAAAGAATGAGATTTAAAATTGAAAAGGTGCAAGAATCTACAGATCAAAAGACTTGAGTGCATATAGCTAAGTTAGTGATATAAAATGAAAAAAACACCATGACCCCCTGCCCTGGGTCATTTATTGCATGAAAGTGCAATCTGTGTTTGTTAGTAATTTTCATGAATTTTAAGACCAAATTAAGTTAGAAGACAAATGCATTTTTGCAATGTCACGGTATTTCCAGTATTTCCTGTTTTTTCCAGTATTTCCAATTTTGGCCAAAATATGCCATGGTGGTTTTTTACCGTAAATTTACCGGTATTACCGCCCGGTATTTTCCGGGTGGGAAATACCGGCCAACCTGATGATCCACCCCAAAATGGGTTTAGAAAGAACAAAGCATGTTATGATCTAATGTGGGCCTAAAAAAAAAGAATAATAGTTCATTATTTCTTTCCGTGGTAGTTCGTGAGTTTTGCATGCATGAAATCATGCAGCTGCATTACTAATAACCTAGAATAGATGCATTTAAAGGGCTGTTCCGATCATCTTGGGGACCCAGGCCGATTTACCGGAATAGCATCCGATTTTTGATATCAGATGAATGGCGTATTTTTCCATTGTCGTCTGAAATTTGAGCCCTAAACCCATTTCATTCCCAAGATATAAACAAAAAAAAAACGCTGTTTTAAATGGTTAACCATCAAATATAGCACCAGATTGAATAAGGCTTTGCAACATGCAGTATTGCATCTACCATCAAAACTGCAAGTTTGTTTCCCAGGTACTTGATTGGGTGTAGGCAATGTGCCCCAGGCTCTCATACAAGTAGACAGAACACGATACACAAAAATCGGAGCAAGCACATTTAAGTCATCCAAGGTTAAGGGAAAATGTCCATACCTAATGAAATGGATCATACTGCAAGCACTACAGTACCGTTAGTTTGAAAATATATGATTGTTTAAAAAAGTGCCAGTGATTTATAAAGACACTATGTTATTAAACCAACATTCAGCCCTGCATACAGGTTTGACACCACTTTACAGAGTAGTATTAATTCCAGGCAAAAGGGACGATTTTTATGAAACCCAGGTCATTGCAAGTTACTTTTTTCCCAGTAACTTGCTACTTATATCTGAGGTGTTAATCCGAGCATTGCACCTGTCCGTTTAAAATATTTTTAAACGCTATAGAAAACAATAAAAAGAGCCAACGGTATATGATTAACTGACCATTTGCTTTTCAACATCTGTCAAAAAGCATGCCAGATGCAAGCAATGGTGTCAGTGATGTGCACTTGACACCAGCAAGCAAGTCAATAAAATAAGGTCTACACATCAACAAAGGCAATGGATGTGAGTACTGACCAGGTGCTTTCCAAAAATATGCTAAAAAAGCATGCCAGATGCACAGTCAATGGTGTGTCAGTGATGTCACTGCTGCCGGCTAGCAGTCAATGAACATAAGTATACATTATATCACATTATTATTTCACCAGGTCAGATTTCACACAATGTAATATTCCAAGTTTTCAAATAATGAAAATATTGTAGTATGGGTTCAATTTAGTTTGGAATTTTTCATCCTTTAATGCACAGAAACACTTAATTTAAATGCAATAACTGCATGCTTGCCATGGCTATTGATATTTACAAAATAGGTGGATTATCTGCTGTAGTCAAAGCTGCATCTAGGGCTGCCATTATTAAGAAATATGGCACCCACAGGGCTCAATCAGCTTCCGTGCATGACGATTCTGTAGAGGGTGATGACATCGAGGACGAAAACACTGAAATGAGGATTGCAAGTGCTAAGTCTTACCTGACTGAGAGTGACATGTTGGAGGAGAGTCAAAGTCAGTCCAATCACGGCATGAGGGCGCAATCTGCCATCTCGATGGCTTCGGTTGTTAGCAGCAGAGCAAGAACTCCAAACCTTGGTCGAGGTGTGTCAGAAATAGACGATTTTTACCAAATTGAGGAAAATGACCTCGGCCTGGATGAGCAACCAGACATTGAGGTTATGTTGAGGCGACAAGGAAGGGTAGAACATATAGGGAGTGCATCGACTCTGACAGAGTCCCCTTTCTTGAGGTCGGCATCTCAGGCCACGGGACGCATCATGTCATCGAGATCAGGAGAGAGGAGCTTCATGGGGAGCGTACCGAGTGATACTGAGGCAGAACTGTTACAAGAGAGGTTGAGTGGTGTAGACAGCGAGATGATAAAAAGTGAGGTGGGGCTACCAATGTCGCCTGAGATGTTTGGTAGATTGGCCAGACCTAATACAGCTGAAGGTAGGCTTAACAATTAAAATGAAATTCTCAGAGTAACAAACAAGCAAACAAACAATTTTCCAGTTTTCAGGATTTTGTGATTTCAGCAACTTAAGAAAAGGTGTGTACCAGAACCATATACCACTTTGTGCCCAACTGTTTATCTTTGATCTTTATGTAACTATCATGAAAATGACAAATCTGCTGATTTTAAGTTGTTTATGGTTGGTTATCTGCAAATATTTTGCCACAAAAAATAACATAATCTGGAAATTATATAGCACAACCTTGATACGTAATATTTTTTACATGCAAAATAGAGTATTTTTGCAGCTTGATAAAAGGCATTCTTGTAAACATCTTTTTCTACGGTGTCTGAGTTATTTATTTTGTCACATGAACAAATACCGTACCCTTAATTTTACAAACAGTTGAAAATTTAACAAATTTGCAATGGCACATACAAACAAAAATGTCCACTGTTTGTGAAATTAAGGAAATTTGTGCCTGTCTTATTAAAATTCAGTATTATCATACTAAATGTGCACTGACAAATTTAGATTAAAACTTTAGATTAAAACAAATGTTGATAAAAGGAAAATAGTGCACGTGACATTGCAAATTTTGCACATGTATAAAACATACAGAATTTGCTATGACCTAATTAAGCAGGCAAAAATAAGACTGTATAGTTAAGGACATTAATTCATGTGTCATTTTTAACATCCAAAATGGAAATGCACCCCTGATTACAGTAATTACCGGGAGTTTCCATAACCTGGCCCATTTGACACACTTATGAATTCGGAAACCCTTCACAGAATAAAGCACAGGTTTATTCCGTTAAGGTTTTTGAATCCATAAGTGTGTCAGAAAAAAGTGTGTCAGGTGGGTCAGGTTACGGAAACTCCTGGAAAATTACCCCTTGCTCCATTAGTGTTAAGCATTGTGGTCTTATAGATAATTGTAAGCAAAAGAACAAACCTGTATCATTTCATTTATGCATGGACTTTTGTCATGTATGAATATCAAACTTCAGATATTCATTACAAAGTGTGGTAGTAGCATGGTTAGTGCTAAACATCAAAAGAGGGAACGTGTGCATTCTCTCAAAATCATTGGCACTTTATGAAAACAGGTCATTTCATCTATTATAATATTGTTCCTAATAAACGACCCTGCTTTTTTCACAAAAACACAAGTTTTTGAAAAAAAAGTCTTTATCCCCAAATGCCCCATTTCTCATAACCTACTATTTGTACCTAAATTCTCCTTTGATAAATGCCCTTTGGAAATTGTTGGTGCCCCAGAGCCTTTATTAGGAGCAATACGATATCTCCTTATTATCACACACAGATACATGCATGAATTTCACCGGCGTATCCAGACCTTGGTTTTTGAGGGGGGACCCTGGGGGTCGGAAGGACCTCTACTAGCCAAAAATGGGCTTATTTTACGTGTTTTTGCATGAACCCCTGGGGGGGCGTGCTCCCCGAAAGCACCTCCAAGATACGCCACTGAATTTGTAGTTAGCTCAAAGTGAAATTTTGTAATATGTAGTATAGGTCTTCTTACTAGATGTTTGAATGCTCCATATCTCCTAATTTTTGTGTAAGCCAGTGAAACAATATTCTATTTTGGTTCCTGACTTCAGGAACTTGGGATCGACTGACCTTTGTAGAGCTATATATCATGATAACTTGTGGATTATTGAGACAACAAAGGAACATGAATATGAATAAACTCAATTGGACATTTATTTCTTTGTTTTGCATATTAAATACTTGTGATTGTGCACAGGGCTGTGGGTGGGTGTGAGCATGTGTGTATAGGTGTGAGTATATGTGTGGGTGTATTGGGGTATGTGGTATAGGTGTATTTAATTAAGTCTTGTGCTACTTTTCTCCTATTTTAGGAAGAACCAAGGAAAGGAGACCTCACACTGCAGGGACTGAGATGCGGGTTACTTTTCAGGATGAGGTAAAGTATTTAAAAAAACACACCCTTAACATCTTGTGAACACCTAAATGCACCCTTCACTTTTCTATATCTCTTGAAGAAGCCTATACAATTTTTTTCATGTAATTTTGTCAGAACAATAAGGTTTTTGATTTGAAATAATGGAAACAAAGTTGTGTGTGTGTGTGATTGTGATTGAAGCTGTGGGTATAGTTGTGTGTGGGTATGAGCTTAATGTGTGTAGGTGTGGGTGTGTGGGGGTACATGGTATGGGTATACTTAAAGGGGCATTTCGTGATCCACAGCCTCGTCCCCCGACTTACCTAAAAAATGTTGAGATTTTTATTTCACCTGAACTGTTAGCCTTAGTAATCCACGTGTGCCCAATCTTACGTGCAAATTCGATCGTATCTGTAAGAAATTCGCAATTTTGTATTTTTTGTCCGTAAACGGACAGAAATTACAGCACAGTAGCCTATGGGACCGTGGGAAACGAGCAATTGCTCATAACACAAAACTGCAAGATCGGGATCAGCTCAAATTTTGAGAATAAGCTTTTCTCAAAGATATCTAGTTATCAATGAATAAAACAGAAGGTGCTGAAATCACGAAATGCACTTTTAAAGACACTATCAGTAATTTACCCAAAAAAGTAAAAAATATTTGGAATTTGCAGGAATAGCTTAAAAGTGAAGGATAAGTCTGTAGAATTTGTGGAAATTACTTTTTCCAACTGAAGAATTGCCAGAAAAGGAAGAAAACAACAGTCTTCAAAGATATGAATCTCCATTCAATTACGTGTTGTAGTAAGTCTTGGTACGGACAGTTAAGACTAAAACGATTGTGTCCTTATTAGGCTGCTTCTGGTCTTATCACTTGCAGGGTATGTTAGGATACCTGTACTTGTTACAAACATGCAAAAATCTGATTTTTGATGATTTTTTCTGCTTTTCTGATTTAGCAAATCACTGATAGTGCCTTTAATTAACTTTATTTTTTTGTGTGAAATGCTTTTGAGCCTATGTGTCAGTATTTCATTTTACTATTTCTTTGCTAGGAATTTGATGACCTTGATTTTGATGGCATTCCAAAGTTTATGAGTTTCCCAATGTAAGTATTATGTGCTGTTCATGAAGACATTTGACTCTATCACTCTACAATTCAAGTTTTGGTTACATTTGTGCATTTTGTCTAAATGATTTTCACTAAATCTTTTGCAACCCTGTTTTGCCGAGTAAGGGTATTAGCCATGGGAAAAGGCATAAATATTTAAATGGGCCGTTTGCTGTAGCCTTTTTCATCAAGTTATGCCATATACCTACATATTTTTATTCCACAATTTTTAATACATTTTATTTTTGGAATTGGGAGGATTTTGCTCTGGGTTGCACTAAGTGTGGGAGCAGGTTGCACCGCTTCTGGAAAATGATGAGCAGAATTAGAGAAATAATGCTAAGTGGATAAAGAAAAATCTGTGAGGTAAAAAAAGAGGTGAAATATACGATGAAGAGGGAAAAATGCATCTTTGGTTTAAACTTTGATTACAACCAAATAGGTGGGTATCATAACAGTGCGAACTGATATGGAGTAATGTAGGTACAAGACATTGCAAGAGACACAGATTGTATATTATGTGTGGCGCGAGGAGATTCTTTGCTAATGCTCGAGTACATTTGGTTTACCTTTACGTGCGGAACGATAAAAACCAAATAATTTCTGCCTATGTGGTGGTAATCAAAGTATAGTTGTGGTTGGCTGGTTGAACATGCTAATGCTAGCTAACATATTGTAATCTGGTTTGGATAAACCTGTAAGTGTAGGTAAGCTCAAAATCTTGCTTCTGGGAAGAAAAGAAACTTTATGCTCGGCTTTTGATCAAGTAATGGGAGAGACATCCTGTTTTAAGAGCAAATTCCTTAAAGGTGCATTTCGTGATTCCATTACCTTCTGTTTTATTTCGAGAATAAAGGTTATGATTTTGGGAACCGGTACTCTCTTTACGACGAATTGAAACCAAGGCGATGGGGCATCGGTCTTCCACT